>OW203990.1:1807500-2081141 GCA_934047225.1 Ypsolopha sequella | reverse complement strand
TATCGTTTGTATGGTTTATCGGGTCGCTGATTACGAAAACAACAACTATTTCTAAATCCAACGAAGTCGACGTGAAATACCATCATCCCCTGTTGGGGTGCGATGGGGTTGATATGTTGAAATGTGTAAATATCAATATGGGTGTCGTTTTTATGGTTTTTTGGGACGTTAATTATGAAAATGGCATCGATTTTGAAATTTAATATAGTGGACATGAAAATTCTTGAAAGTATGTGTGCCAGAGCAAATCGGCTGTAACAGACGAACAGACAGACAGCCACACAAGTGATCCTATTAGGGTTCCATTTTTTCCTTTTGAGGTATCTATCTATCTATATATCCACAATCTATCTATATCTTTCAATATCCCAGCAAAATATTTTTGGAATGGAAGGTTGAAGGGGTTGGACCACGGGGTACCAAAAAAGTTCTTTTTTATGTGAATACTTTGACGGCCTGTTTCTCCCAAACGGCTAGACTTAGACCCATGTTGATGGGTGTCTAGGAAAAGGTTTCGACGAGATCTACCCGCCGAAAGTGTCAAAACTTTACAGGCCCGTATCTCCCAAACAGCTAATGCTATAGACCCATGTTCATGGTACTCTAAGAAAAGGGCTCGGCAAGATCTAAAGTCGTAAAAAAAAAATTGCCAAACATTTGATCGGCCATATCTCCCGAAAGGCTAATTGTAGGGAGTTCGGGTTTCAACTATTGTGATCGGTCAAGCTGGGGCTATATGACCAAAAAAAAAATTAAACAGTTTTGACAGTTTTTTGACAGGTCCAAAGAAAGTATCCCGATTTGCATAAAACTCAAGGGGCATTCGGGGTCGCTAATTACGCTGCTGTATTCAAATTTGAAAATTTTTGACAACTGATAGGGATTTTGACACTCTTTCGGAAAAACTTTGATCGGTGAGTCCGTTTGGCATTCTGGTGAGGCCGAAAAACGAGCATGTGAGGACGGAGAACGCGCCCGCGAGGCCGAAGGCCGAGCAGGGCGCGTTCGTAGTCTGAGCATGCAAGTTTTTCGGCCGAGCACTACACCTTGACTCCCAGAGGGAGTGAGAGCACTTATAATGTTTGTTTCTGAAAAAAATGTAATTTGTTTCCTGTAGGCCACGCGGGCGAAGCCGCGGGCAGAAGCTAGTACTAGTATAATTTCAAAAAACTGGGCAGTTCTCTAGGGACGACTCAACCACGCGGCCGAAGTTTAATATTATATTTTGGCTATATATGTAGATAGTTTGTTTTTGTTTAGTTTTCATTTACAGATACAGATACAGATTTTATTAATAACAGTAAGTTACAGGTCATTATTATGTGGTATTATAAAACATATAATACCTAACTTACACAGCATTATATAATAATAATATACTTACTCTAACTTTAAAAGTAAATATGTCATAACAATTCATAATTCAATAATAACAAAAAAATATATATATACCATTACTTATTAATCAATAATTATAGTCACTTATAGTATTATATTTTAAGGAATTCGTCTACAGTGTAGGAGGCCTGCTGGATAAGCCACTTTTTTAACAGGCTCTTAAACGAGGCTGGGGAATTGGCTTGTTTTGGATAATTTTTCATCTATAGAAATAATTGTTGAAATGAGGTCTTCAAACACACTTTTTCTCCTCGTTTGACGAATAGAAACAATATACAGAACTCAAACATATTTTATTAAGTAGGTGTGTTTCAACAATATCTAGAGATTTGATATTTGAAATTTTGCTAGCTATTTTAGTTTTTTTTAATAAAAATATAAAACCAACTTTTTTCCCTTTTGCCCTGAATCCGCCTCTCTTGCACTGCGTGATTTTTCGCTTGGAGTGACAGTGACAAAAATAAAATTCGCATAGCTTCTTAAGAAGTTATGAAATGTTGGAATATTACAGTGTTTTATATGTGTAATTGTTTTAATGTGGGATTGTCGTAATTCTCATTTGGTTTGCAATTTAAATTTATATCAAGAAGCATTTAGGCCTTTTAATTGTTGTTAAATATGATTCATCTATATTAGTAAATTTTTCCAGTACTTTTAGGAATTTCAATTTTTTATTTTAATTATTTATAATACTTTTTGCACATTTACACAAATAACTTAAAGACAAAAAAAAACAATTAAACATGGTGTACAAGGGCGGCACATATTGCTAATAGCAATATCTTCCAGGCAACCCTTGGTAGCTAACAGAAAGATGAACAAAATAACATGTGGAGGTGTAAATACTAATCAGAAAATAATAGAGAGATCAAGATTAAAATATAAACCTTAATACTCGTATCTAAGACATAAACTTACATATAAAAAAAAAATTAACATACTGAAATAAATTAATACATACCTATGAAATATAAACATACATATATAAATAATAAATAAACATGCAAAAATTATAATAATATTGGATATTTGAGTTCTAAGATGGGTACTCTGTTGAGAAAAATCGTTTCACATTTATTTTAAAGTCATATTATTGTATTTTTCAACCCTGAATTGACACTGGTAAGCGATTCCAGAGTCTTGCAGTGTGTACCGAAAATGAGTCACTGTAAAATCACTGTAAATGTAAAATTCTGTTTTCTGTAATAGCTCTCCTTTGACTGTTGCAGGAGCGCATTTCACGCCCGCGTTTATAAATAAATATGAAACGTTCACTTTCATCTTATAAAATATTACAGAGATTGAATTGTTTCTACAAATACAATAACAGAATATACAATATTTTTCTACAATATCACATTTTGAATGTTTATATACTTAAATAATTGTTATCAAACATTTACAAAGAGTGTCTCATAGTGTAAATATACTTAGAGATAGTTTTTTTGGAGTTCCGTATCCTAAGGGTGCCAAACGGGACCATATTAATAAGCCTCCACTCTCCGTCTGTCCGTCCGTCTTTCACAGGTCTACAGCCTCAGCCGTTATAGGTAGAGAGTTGAAATTTGTACAGAATAACGTGTTATTACGGCCTGTAACACGGCAAATAATAACAATTAAAAATAAATGAAAATCCAAGGTGTGTATAATAAAATAAAAACCCAAATAAACAACCTTAAAAATACGGTTTTAAAGTTTCACAAATAATAAGATTGTTGTTGTACGTAAATAGATTGTAATGGAGAGGTTTTAAGCCTCAAATAGACTAAGCATCGCTGGGCGTAATTAAAGTCCAATTTTTGTAATTGTAGTTTAATGTGTTTAACATAGATCTAGATAATGTTAATGGAATCAGAGTAAAATATTATAATAACATTCTATAGACACCCCACAATGTAGTGACACCGTTTGTATAGAGGTTTGCGTGTAACGACGCGACGCCTTTTAAGTTAACATTATAATCCTTTTTAACTTTGAAATCGGCGGTCCAAAGAGTCCAATAATACTTTACTCAGGTAAACTCAACTCAGGAATAATTTTTAGGAATGAGAATTAACACAAGGTCATAGTTATTGTATGTAATCAATCAATCAATCAAAAGTTTATTTGTCCGAAAGCATGTTACAAAAGTTCTCATGTTAAAGGTACAAACATGTTAGTTCCAAAATCAATGCTATCTACCAGGCTAGCATACAAATATTTATAAGTAATCAATTATACTTAATTAATTTAACTTATATTAAATTAAACCAATTAATTAATGAAAGAAATTGTATGAATAAGGTCAAAGTTGTTGTATGTAATGAAAGAAATTGTATGAATAAGAAATGCATCGTCACCATTGAGAGGGTACCAGAGGTGCTTCCAAGTATAGACTGTGAAATGACAATCACAGTCCACACTCGTACACCCACGTTTCAACGATGATTATTCCCTTTCACCGCGATGGGTGATGAGTCCTGTAGCCGTACTTCGGGCACAAATGGACAAAAGTAATACAATTTTAAATCGCCTTAATTATTTGAGTATCTTTAAGTTCAGATTATAAATGTTATAATTTATTCATATATTTATAATGTTAGCCAGTTATTGGCCTATGTAAAATTAATGTTTATCTGCCTTACAATCCTAAATTTGTGGTGTGAGCTTTGTAAAAAATAAAAAAACATTATTTAATCAAATATTTATATTTAAAGAATTTAACCCTTATAATTATCATTATAGCTAAAATAATAGATTGCAGTCCAGAGCGTGGCTGGAAAACATTAAAAAGTTGATTTTCTTTTAAATATGTAACTTTTTTGTCTAAATTACTCGCAAAATTCCAGCTCATGTAAAATGTTTTTACATCACCAACCATAAATAAGCCTTGGCACACATAGAACCAGTAGGTACATTTGCTGGAAGGCTTCAATACAAAGCCAGTTAGGTTAAAAGCCTTTGACGTTACTTTCTTTGAGCACGCTACATTGGCGAACCGAACTTTTGCTGGTAGGTACGACGAAAGTTAATAGATTTTCGGTGTTTTATTTTATTTGGGGGTTTGTGATTAAAAACGTATTTGATTTTCTTTTTAGGGTTCCGTACCTTAAGGACAAAATGGTGCCCTATTATTGTCATTCAGCTTTCTTTCTGTCTGTCCGAATGTCAAGGGTATCTAGACTATCTAGCTCTTAGACGGAATAAGACAGAGACCTGAAATTTTGGTATGTTGTGTAGAATATCAACCATAAATCGAATATTGTATTAAACATTAAATTTCATAATTTTTCAGGGGGTTTACATGTGTGAAAAAGGAACAGAGCAAGCAAATATCTTTTACTTAACTTAGTAATAGTATTTTAGTAATTATTTTTTATTTTTTGCCGAGGTGATTAGGGACTGGCACCTGGAATACAGATCTTTCGGTTTAGCTCAGGTGCCAAGGAATTATTTTTGTATAGTTTTTCTTTAAAAAAATAAAAATGTATACTTACTTATGATTTATGTATAGCTATAAGTTTTTCCTTTTTGCAAATAAACAATTTTATTTTATTACTTATTTTTTATAGTAGCTGCTGAGCGGTCGGGCGAGCAACATTTCCTGAGGATGCCTCATTTAGAGGTGAAATACGGGTCACAAGTTCTATTACTTGCGTGTGCATGTTTTATACTTCGGTGCTTGAGTCTGCATTTTGAATGACAAGAGTGTTTAGCGGAATGCAAGTTTTTAATATAAACTTAACTTGATGATGGATGTCCGCAAAGAAACGCGTATTTCAATCAATTATACGAGTAAATTTTATTTATAAACAACTAGAAACTACAAAATCTACTGATCATACTGTTTTTTTTTCCAAAGAACATACTGAAAATATTATATATAAATGTTGTATGGGCCGGTCCAATTTTCATTTCATTTGCGAGGTTTTGTTTCTTTGGAAAAGTTGTCCAATATGAGAAGTAGACGTGGTCTACATTGTGTACTCATTTGTGGTGGTCTCATTTAAAGATATACCTCTATATTTACATTTGAAATTTATTTAAAAATTAACACCCGTTATATCAATTATACACAATTTTCAGTTCACTTGAAACTTCAACTTGGCTACAGCGTATCAACGAAGATGTTAAACCGATCGGTACCTAAAAAGGATCACACCGATGTAGGTACTTGTTGCTCTCGAATGTAAGACCTCTACGGAACATCAGTGGCGTGCACAGAACTTTTTTCCGGAAAAGCAATCAGAATGTCAAGTACAACAATAAAAAATATATGAAAAAATTTTAATGACACTTTGAAAAAAAAAAGTTTGTATGACGCCAGGGTAGGCACTGCCTTTCCTAGAGTGAACATTTTCATACAAACTTTTTTTTTTCAAAGTGTTATTTAAATTTTTTCATATTTTTTTTATTGTCGTACTTGACCTTCTGATTGCTTTTCCGGAAAAAAGTTCTGTGCACGCCACTGCGGAACATGCATTCTCTTGGATGTTCCGCATCCACTCCATTTCAGAGACAGCACTGTAAATATTGATGCGAAAATAAAGTCCTTTATAAAGCATCTAAATCCTATCTCAACAAGGGGAATATTATTGTCAGTAGTTCTGTTGATCAGTTCAACGGCAACTGTACGTGACCATCAAACTGCCTTGGATAATGTTGACATTCATCCTGCAAAAAATAAAAGGTTTGTTCTGAGAGGTTTGATTAGAAAAGCGAAACGCCCGCCCTACGGCATTGCGATTTGCGATCATCTGGTGAAAGAGCAAAAAGGAGGAGTGTTAAGGAGGACAAAAAGAGATTTTGAAGAAGTTAAAATATGCAAAGGATTATATAAAGTACAATGCTTCGAAATCTGTGGAGTTAAAGACACAGAAAGCAATCTTTCAATTTAGTGTTGTCATTGTATTCCCAAGAACAAAAAATTCGATAACTTTATATCCAAGTTGGAAAGTCTTTTGCAGGTTTTTTCAACACTATGTTCGTTCTATGAAGTAGTTATTTAAGGGCCTTACTATTGCCAAATGGGTACTTTCTAAAGCCTACTCCTCGTTTATGGCCAAACCAAAAATAATGAAAAAATGTATTGTGAATAATCAACTCTTAGACAACATATGCAACAGTTTTCTTTTTCATACCACCAACACTTCTACATGAATTTTTTTTTTTACTGAATGGTGTTTTTTGACCTCAAATTCGCTACTGCTCCTGAGTTGCTTGGCCGATTGAATTCATCTATGCTTTGATAAATAGATAAACTTTATAGCTATAAACATAACATAAGATTATTCAATCGAGTAATCACGTCCAAGTGAAAAGTATAATTTTCCCCTATTTCGCTCTATCAAGGACGCAGCTAGCGTCGTAACAGCCACTATGCATTGCGCGCTGATATGAACGTTATTTCAATGTCGTTTCCGTTGATATTTGTAGTGACAAATATCGAGCTGCTAATTTGGCGATGGTAATCGCCTTAAGAGTCTCTTAACACATAACCTATTTAAACGTTACCTGAAGCATTTTTTTAAATAAAGTGTTTGTATGACATTGTTGACATGTTTTTCCACCAACTGTAATTCCCATAGCTTAATTTCTAAAAGATTTTTTTTTCTTCAGAAAATATTCGCCATTTTAGGGCATAGTTTTCTTATTTTGCTATATAAATTAACCATTATTTTTTCATGAATTTTTAAAGAATTGTCCGATATGACGTCACTTGAGAATTTTAGACATTATACTGATTGTGATGCATATGATTGCTTATAAAAAAAGTGGTCTGTCTCTGTCTGTCTTCTCATCGGTCATCTTTAAAATCAATTGGAAGCAAATTATGATAAATTTATCTTGATAGCAAAAGACACATTTCTAAACAGCCATTTCTCAAGTGACGTCACACGAAGACAAATAATGGCAGTTGCAGCTTTTTCGTAAAAATTTTCATCATTATGAGGTTTCATTGACCACAAGTTCTAAAATACGGCTTATTAAACCTAAATCTCGAAATAATTTTTGAAATAACACGCCTTAACCATGGACGAAATACTAGTCATCATTTTATTTTTATGACCCTTGATATTCTAAATAATCTGATGAACTAGTGGTGTTAATTTTTGATAATTCGCTTAGATTAAAATACGAGTCCATGATATAGGTAGTATTTTCTACCAGTTACCTTTGGCAATAGGGAAATTGTTGACATTATTGAATTAAATATATAATTTCTGTAACTATCTTAGATATTACAGAGTTGATTGAAAAAATATATAATTTTTCAATGCAAGTGCTCGTAAAGAGCCACTTTTTATGCATCAAAACCGAACAGAAAGTCGATTATTTTGCCCTAGGGCTTTATTATTATTATTTTTTTTATTTATTTGCAATGGTTGGCTAACCTGCAGCCTTTCCTGTGTACCATAGATGTTACACTTTTTTTCCACTGTTTAACGGTCCTTTTGAGCCAATCATAATTTAAAGTTCACAAGATTATATTTGTTTTCATTTCCTCACACTATGCATTGAAAATAATTTTATTCTACTTACTTGTACAGATTTCGATAAAAATGCAAAATTTAAAAATATGTGTCCCCGTTTTCCTTAAGAAATCAAAAAATATAAAAAAATAACATTTTGGTATATTACGTAAAGATACCATCCTGACTGTTCCCAAAACTACGAAACCCTAGGGGCGCGAGTCTAACTACGGAACCAGAGGCGCACGAATCTAACTCATACTTGAACGATGTTTTTGTTTATTTAAAGCATTAATAAATCCAGACGCACCTGAACTTGCTTCCTAAGTATTCCCCAGAAGATGATCTAATGAAAAAAGTCCACCAGCCCTATAAGAAACTCTTTCCACTTTTATTGCATACCGTCAAATTAAGATAGCATCGACGTGCAACTAATATGAATATATTCATGAACATCTCATATTGCTCGGGTAACATGGAAATTACAAACCGGATCTGGTTCATGTATATGTAGGTAGGAGTTAGTATTAAGTCGGGGGAGAGTCACGAATTAATTCAAGAGTTCTTGTATGGGGTTGAACAGGTGCTATCGTCAGAATTTATATTTTAAGGCGCCTATAACTACTGTTGACCTTGAAAAGCCACAAAAACATCTGGTTTCACTCAGATGTTATATTAGTATTTCTAGCACCTAGTTCGGGCACAGAACTTACTGGCAACTTGTTTAATGTAACTTGTTTTTAAGTAATCATGTACAATCAAACACTGTTATATGATAATTTGATTTAAATAAACTTATTATTATCCCATTCCCATTATCCCATAGTGAAACAATAAAAATGTATATGCCAGAAGTTCAAGTATATCAATAGTATTTTGATTGCAAAATCCTGATTATGAACTCAAAGATAGTGCAAAATGATTATTCTTTTTACGAACGTCTCTTATACAGAAAGAAAGTATTTCAAAGAACAGTTTTCTTAACAAAATAATGCTTTTAATAGTAGTTTATGCTACGAGGGGGCAAAGGAATAAATTACGAGGATGATTTAAAACACGAGCGTAGCGAGTGTTTTAAACGTAACCGAGTAATTTATTGCTTTTACGCCCGTGTATCATACTACATTTTTCAATGCATAGTGTGAGGAAATGAAAACAAATATAATCTTGTGAACTTTAAATTATAATTGGCTCAAAAGGACTGTATCCAGAGCCGTTAAACAGTGGAAAAAAAGTATAACGTCTATGGTACACAGCAAAGGCTGCAGGTTAGCCAACCATAGTAAATAAATTAAAAAATTAATAATAATAAAGCCCTAGGGCAAAATAATCGACTTTCTGTTCGGTTTTGATGCATAAAAAGTGGGCCTTTACGAGCACATGCATTGAAAATTACTTTTTCACTTTTCATGCTCGTAAAGTTCTTGTTTATGCTAGGTATAAGCGGCATAACATTGAATTGTATCTACTTGGGCATAAAGTAGTTTTCTTCTAAAACTATTGGCAATAGACCATACAGCCAGTACACAGTACAACTTCATAGACAAACTTTTTGAAACTCAATAATGTTCCCGATAGGATTCTATCATATTAGCGCAAACTGATAGGACAGAAGCTTCAGATGATGGTCAAGAATTATATTATATACAGTCACTTTATAGGGAGTTAATATAATAGATATATATTTGCTAGCAATATTACTAAATATATAAATATAGCAATGTTTCATTTCCTCGCAATCGAAGTGAAAAGCAGAGTGTATAACTCTGGCATAAAACCCATTTTATCCTCGACTCAATATATGCCCTCGCATTGTTTTATGCCCTTGTTGTACAATCTACTATTTATGCTGTAAAAGTATTGTTGAAGTTGGAACGCAAAGGGAACTTAGCCCATACAGCAATGTCTGAGGTTTAAACAGGGAATGGTTTGAATGATGTACGTACTTATGACCAAACCAATGCGCCGTGGACTACGATTAATTTTAGTGATGGTAGCCTTGCGACCGGACCCTTTTCTACTCGTACTAGATAGATTTTGTGTATTTTTATTTGATATTTACTGCTTTTTAGTTTTGTTCGGGGCAAAAATGTCTGACAGCATATACTGAGCAACTAAAACGATGAACAATCAAAACTAAAGAGCAAAATCAAGAAAAGCTTACGACAATTTATTATTGTTACCAAGATCTTATGGATTGTAAAATAGGTAGGTAACCTATTGCATGAGTGTAGTTAAAGTAGAGTATGAAACTACACATAACTAGGTATTAAAACACTCGTATATACTATTAGAAAACTCGCCTACGACTCGTTTTTTAAACTCACACTTGTGTTTTAATAACCTCAATATGTGCCATTTTCATAAACTACTATTATGAAATGTAACTAAATAAATGATAAAACGAGGACCCGATAATAGAAGTTTATGCTACAAGTGCGGTAAGGAGGCAATAACTTACGACGACGATTTGAAACACGACCGTAGCATAATACACGATCAAAGAAAAAATATTTTTGTACTTGATGTTGCTTTTCAACATTAAATGTACTATGTACCACAATAAGATGGTTTATATTTCATTGTCAGTTCACTGAAGTATGCCTCAAAAAATCAAAAAATATAAAAAAGTTACATTAAGAATTATTACATAAAAATACCATCCTGATTGTTCCCAAAACTACGGAACCCTAGGGGCGAGAGTCTAACTCGTACTTGAATGGTGTTTTTGTATATATAAAGCATTAAGGCGATATGCGAAAAAAATACGGGTGTTTCTTTTCTGTGTATTTCATGAAATACACGGAAAACTATAATCAGTTTCTGGTATATGCATTTTGACTATATAATATAGGGGTTTGAAATTGGAAACTATGTTTGGATAAATTTTCCTCGATAGAAATAATTGTTGAAATGAGGTCTTCAAACACACTTTTCCTCCTCGTTTGACGAATAGGAACTATATACAGAATTCAGACATATTTTATTTGGTGTGTTTTAACAATATCTAGAGATTTGATATTTGAAATTTTGCTAGCTATTTTAGTTTTTTAATAAAAATATAAAACCTACTTTTTTCCCTTTTGGCCTGAATCCGCCCCACTCGCACTGTGCGAATTTTCGCTTGGGGTGACAGTGACAAAAATAAAATTCACATAGCCTCTTAATAAATCCAGGCGCAGAAAGAGCTCCGAAAATGATGCGGCATATTTTTTTTTTCCTCTGTAGAAAATAGTTGTAAGTATTCAGGTATAATTTATTCAGGTTTTGGCATTTGCAATTATAGCTTCTGCAAATATTAAGTTCCAGATACTTAAGGAAACAAACAAACAAAAAATACTCAAAATCCAGATATAAACTTTAGGTGGGCTTTTTTATCTTTCTGTGCACTGTAACTGTGCACTGTAACTGTGCACTGTAACTGTGCACTGTAACTGTGCTCTGTAACTGTGCACTGTAACTGTGCACTGTAACTCGCGCTACATGCGTGCGGATGCGTTCCGAAATTTGTGTGCGAAACAAAGAAATTATATCCTCTGAGCAATGAATGCGATAACAATAATGACTTTCGCCGCTTACACGAACTTTTAAGTGACCCGAAATATTATTTTCCAATTCGTAAATACCTACATCAAAACTAGAATTACTTCCCTTTAAGATTCAAAGTGAATTTAAAGTGTGGTGAACTTAAAATTATGACTGACTCAAAAGGACTTACTTACTATTCAGAGCCGTTCAACAGTGAAAAAAAAAGATTACAGGTCAAAGGAAAGATACATGATACATACAGGTCAGCTAACTTCCCGTAAATAAATAAAAAAAAAATCTTAATAAAATACGAATGCGGTAAAATTGATTTTAAATAAAGTAAGTCTTTACGAGCACTTGCATTTAAAAAAATATTATTTACGCAAAGTAATAAGTTAAAAGTTGGCACAATTCAAGATATTTTAACACCAAATTACCAAGTTACCCTGATTATTTTTGTAAAATTTAGGTAATAATTGAAATATTTATTGAGGTATATTTGAGCACCATCGCAGCTCGATTCCCTCTCGATCGATGCAGAGATCAGTGCAGGCAACCGGGACGAGTCGTGTGAGGGAGTGAGACGCACGCACCCAATAGTGAGAGAGTGAGACGCACGCACCCAATAGTGAGAGAGTGAGACGCACGCACCCAATAGTCCATAGAGCTGTATTTTTAAATTACAGTGCGAATAATAGCACCAAATTTGGTATGAAGGTTAAAAGGTTATAAGGGTACTTATAAAGGTTATATAAAGGTTAGGCTGTACTGATAAATGTAAGAATAGGAGAAATGTGAAACAAAAATGTTTGTTGTTCATTTTCAAATACAGCTTTAAGACTGTACCTGAGCCTAGAGCATGACCAACTCCAGGCTATCTAGGAATTGTTTGAAGAAATTCGAACTCTTCTTGTATTGAAAAAAATATATTTGGTTTATTAATATTTTCTCTAGGGATCTTATGTATATAAACAATGTACTAAGATTTATAGTTTTGTCAAAAAAAAATGTTTTTCGCCCTCTTTTTTTTGTTTTCAAACGTTCGCTTCAAGAACGCGGTTAAGAGATCAACTTGATTTTTTTTTTTCATAAAATAGGTAATAGAAATATGAAGGTATATCACCTAAATTAAATATTTTTTCCCTACAAAATATTTCAGTATTAGCTAAAAACACACCAATTTGTTGTTTCGCTGCGTGATCACTAGTATTACGCGTCCAAGAACAAGAGGCCAAAGAGCCAACATATAATCGCCTCTATGAAAAGCAAATAAAGTCTTTGCCATTACACTTATTGTGCTGGACGGGTAATAAAAAAAGTTGCTAGAGTATGCCATCTTCTTAAGAAAAGAAAGTAAAAAAAAAAGTTTTGATGGCTCCTAGGCTAAAATTTATCAGTATACCCTAAGATACTTTCATACCAAATTTGGTGGTGTTATTATCCGCTCAGATAACGGTAATTTCATTAAGCGACCGTACCACAAGGTCTCCAGTATTAGTACATTACTGCCACGGTCTGTAATGACTGCGTTGTTGGCAGCGCTGATGATGGCTGAAAGCTCAGCTCCAGGGCTTCACAGCGCGGACAGCAAGGGCTGCAATGATGACCAAGTTTGAAGGCCGAGAGCGTAGCTGAGCTGAGCTATACTGTAGCTGAGCTCGAGGCAATCATAGCGTGGTCAACAACGCAGTCATTGAGGACCAAAGCTTGGTCATTTGCACCTGACTATTTTTGAAACAAATCTCGACAATAATGGCTAATCTGCCCCACGGTGAGGAAATATCATAAACTGTGATGAATGTAAGGCACAAAGCTCGAAGTACGGCTATATCACGCCGGTCACATCTCTAGCACTCCTTCGGGCATACATGTCGTGATGATATATTTTCATTTAGGAAAAATCTTCATCAAAATAATTAAACCGCGGCCTCTGCGGTATCATATGACGCGTAGTCACGTGTTACAGTTTATTTGAGATATGTGTAGGTAGGGTGGATCGTTATTTTTATTACAATTACGAAACTGAGCTATTGCCGAAAGTTGACTTATACAAAAACATTTTAAAATGGGTAAGTTCTAGTGTCCAACATATAACGTGAAAAATTTAGGTACTGCTTTTACCTCTTCTGAAATATACCCTTTTCAAACTTAAGCCACAGAAAGTTAAATAAATTATGACAGAAGCCTCTGCCGCTGTTTTGTGGTCCTATTAGAAGTGACAGATTTATGAGAATACGCCTGAAATCTCAAAATATAAAACCTACTACAAAAAATTTTTAAATAAAAATGCTAAGTATTGGTCTTTATTCGAGTTATTATTTGAATTAATAAAGTGAAGATTTTATACAAATATAAGTGTTCTATACACAATTTTGCCTGAGTTTGTGTTTTTGTCGAAAGTTCAGATGGCTCGGAGAATCATTTTCCGTTAAACTATAATGAGCACTTTAAGTATACAATTTTAGAAGTCTTTTCATGTGTCAACTTTCGGCAATAATTCGACATATAAATAAAAAAAAAATGATCCACCCTAATGTGATGGGTTCACATCCGACATAGCGGGCTCGTACGTGGAAAAATATGCCTCAAAATGTTCAGGAAATAAAATACGTACCGTTTGGACTGTATCTCCTAAAATTAACATTTTAGACTCTCTTTCCTGTGATATTTTAAGGGTTGGGTGTGTTTTCAGGTTTCGTCTTTTTTTAATGTTAATATGATGATGATGGATTTGAAATTATCTTAAAAGCAATATTTTTCACAGTAACTGAAATTTTTCTCCTGTGTTTTTTCCAGAAGCATGTTTCTAACTAAGTAAATAAGTATAAACTGCACAATATGTTATAATTTCTGCCATCCTACACGAGCGTCCTCGTAAAGAAACAGCGTGTTTTTTCACTATTACCGTAACGAAATAGCTAGCTTTATTCAGAATTATGCGAGGGCATATTTTTTGATTTTCTAGAGCATCTCCTTAGATGCAGTATCTTGGAGATGCTCGAATCGGGATTAAGTCATGAATTTTAAAAGCTGCTGCTTTATTTATGAATCAACTGCAAATATTCACAGCTCTAGCAATTGGGGTAAAGGAAGCTTAGTAGATGGGACGCTGGGAACACAAATTTGATTTTAGAAATTTATGTATATGTCGCAGACATATCTTGTAACACGCCGTATTACAAGTAGGCGCGCTGGTTTGAAAAACGTCGCTGTTTGTAATGCGTCTACCTCACGTTCAGTCGGATTTCAATTCGGCTGAAATAAAGTACGCCGCATTGTATGAGCACTTCACGTTCGTCAAAGCGGCTTAGTAACGTGGCGCCTACATACAAACGCGAGCAACGGTTTTATAAAGCAGGGTCATTAAACGCTGGATTGTAATTTTTTAAATAGATTGTCGCACCTATTTTATTGACATCTGGTTGAATTAATCTTAACCTAGATAGCCGGATTGTCGAACGTAACGCAATGACAATCCAGCTGATCATGAGGTAGCCGCATTACAGAACAGCGACATTTTTCAATCCGGCGCGCTTACTTGTAATACGGCGTGTTATACGATATGGCTGCGATATATGTATATAGCGATTTGTTGTATTTGTATACTTCCTAAGGCTGAATTAAAAGTTGTAAGTTAACTTGCATGCCCAAAGCGTGGATTTATAACGTTCGGACTTAAAAATTTACGGTAAAAAGAGGGTGTATGAGTGTTGACTATTTCAACGACATTCTACACTCTAAAACACCCCTAAAACCCCTTCAAGGATATATGTATTAACGATACATGTTGTTTGCTCTAACATTATTTAGGACGAAAAACGACCAAATCGACCTACTGAAATGGCAATATTAAAAATCACTAGGAATAGAAGCTAGTATGACCATTGATAAATGTGGATGAACCGAA
This sequence comes from Ypsolopha sequella, assembly GCA_934047225.1. Classification (NCBI taxonomy): domain Eukaryota; kingdom Metazoa; phylum Arthropoda; class Insecta; order Lepidoptera; family Ypsolophidae; genus Ypsolopha; species Ypsolopha sequella. The sequence goes on along the minus strand of OW203990.1, from coordinate 2,065,856 downwards.
AAAGGTGTACCACGCCACGCAATATGTTTTGCGAAAAAATGTTTTTATGTGTGAGACACTGGACAATTATAATTTATTTTGAAAATACGATTATTCAAAAGTAAAAACATGAACGTTCTAACTTCAAAATTTCACTACACATTTTTACGAGCTAAGTTGAACTATCGTGTCTCATTGAAAAATGAATCTGCATCGGGAACATTTTCGCGCAAGGATTTTTTACGATTTCAAATGTCACCTAAAACCGACCGAATGGTATAATATACTTCAAATGACATTTATGGATAAAAGACTTTCTAAGGCAACCGTGTACCGCTGGTATAACGAATTTAAGTGCGGTCGACTAACTTTGAGGTATGAAGAAAGAATTGGCCGATCTTTGACGGCTTTGTCAAGGAAGGAAACGTGCTAGCACTGAAAAATTTAATTCAAGAGAATAGGTGAATTACGTATGAAGAGATTCTGTACATATTACATATTGAATCAGGAAGCGTTCATTAGATTCTACACGAGCACCTTTGCTTGAGGAGGATAGTTTTGCGCTGGGTGCCGCACAACCTCACCGCTCCTCTTAAAGCAGGCCTGCGTAGAATGGTGCCGTGACATGATTGCTAAACTTGGAGACGGCTTGTCTCGGCGTATATACGACATTATTGCAGTTGATGAATCTTGCAATCATCATTACGATCCAGAAACAAAGCATCAGTCAATAGTTTGACTGTTTCAAAACGAACCAACGCCAACCAAAGTAAAGTGATCGAGAAGCACAGGGAAGCTTTTGATCGCTAGTTTCTTCACGTTGACGAGGTATTTGTTGTCAATTCCTTTATGAAATTAAAGTAGCATCAATGCCGAATGGTATTACCAAATGCTTGCCAGAATTGTTTACCGCTGTGGCCTGTGAGCAACAAGCGACCGTACGGTACACGGGGTTCCGCGGGCGGGCTGTGCGAAGCCGCAAACAACATGGCAGACATGAAAGTGAAGTGAACCCCAGAAATGTTTTGTGGTTGCCACTCGCCTACCCTCATTAATGGGATTAAAGTCACCTCAGTCTGATACTAATGCTGAAGAATTCACTTGTAACATTAACTATTAAAGCTGATTTGAAGGTTTTAGTTTGACGTTCATGAATTTTTACTAAAAGATTAAAACTAGGAGCTATTTTCAAGTGAGAAATTTATAAACGTCAAACTTAAAATGCTGATAGCTGATTCTGAAGGCTTTAATTTTAGTTTTAGTGCTGTCAAAACTAAAATTATTCCAAAGTAATTTAGCTTCTGTTCCTATAATTTAAGGACTATTTTGCAATAAACAAAATATTATTTTAACGGCACTAAAACTAAAATTAAAGCCTTCAGAATCGGCTTTAGTACTACTTTACTTAACTTAGTATTTTCAAGGCACACTTAAAGCTTTCACTTGAATAAATTTAGTATTTTTAGTTGGATTTTAATCGGCTACTCACAAGCTCCTTCTTAAAAACTGATTAAATTTTCCGACGAATTTTCCCGTGATATTTTACAGTTTTATAATGGAAATAGATGTATACACTTCAATTACATAAGTACATTTTAAACAGCAGTTTTTCCCAAACTTGTGCGATAAACTGATGACACGTCTTCATTTTTATTTTTAGTTTTTAGTTGAAAATGCGTAGATTGTCCCCTTACATACAGATTGCGATCCTTGTTTGATGATGGACGACATCCTAGTTGCCCTCATATACAAAGAAAATGACAAAAACGTACCTACTAAGGACAAGGGAACGCCCCGGCGGTGTCTGTGGTGTCTAAGAGACACGTCCAACCCTTCCGAACGAATGGTTTCATGGCCCGAACGAAGTAATTTTTTGATCTCTCAATATATTCCGAGGAAAAGTGTTTTTTCCGAGGCCGAAGGCCAAAATGCGTTCCTGAACAAAATTATTTTTTGAATTTTTTATTAGATCCCAGATAAAGTGTCTTTGCGAGGCCGGAAGCCGAGCCGCTTTTCCGAACGAAGTTATTTTTAATCTCTTATCTGATCCCCAGATCCAAAAACGCTCCAACATATAGTTCTATATTTCTAATTTAAAGGATTTACACTTATTTTCATGATTTTAACTACAAAACTATTGAAATTCCCATAGAAATTTTCATTCCGTACTTTACCCCTTTAGGAGACGATTTTCCAAAACGCTGAAACATGTCATATTTAATTTTTAACTAAAAGCCTCAGTACAAATTTTTATGGTTTTAACTATAAAAATAACTATTTTACTATACAATATTTCATCCCTTATTAAACCCCCTTAAGGCGCTCTTATCCCAAAAGAGTGACTTTACTTTTCCTTACGTGTAAGGAGTAAAGAAAATAACCACACTTTTGTACTTTTTCGTTGTTTTTATCGGTTTATAAATTGTTTAAAAATAAGGGATATGTTTATTAAAACCCACTTACGTGGTCGACCTAGAAAATTTAAAGAGCAATATTACCAGATATGTTGCGTTAATAAAAGAGAGGAATTAAGGAAATGGCATGATTTGAAAGGTCTTATTACATGCTGTGTTCGTGAATTATTTCTATCGAGCAAAGTTTATCTGATCGTGTAACACATGCGTGGAAGACCTAGATAAAGGTTCGAACTATATAGCGTATTTTTTTTTTTGGAAGTTTTAGACGATATTTGAAAGTTCTATTTGACTTTGAAATTACTGATTTTGGGATAAGAGCGCCTTAAGCGTTAAATTCTTTTTTAGTGGGCGTCTCCATCATAAAAGTAATCTACTTTCAAAATTTGATGTTCCTGGACATAGCCGTTTGTGCTGTACGATGTTGAGTGAGTCAGGACTTGTAATTTTAATAAGATTAGATTCTTAGATTGACATGACGGCCCCATACAGAGGGCCGAAAAATATCTAAGATAGTTGCACTAAATATGGTAAGTTTAGCGGAATTCTTTTTAGATCCCTTACTACCTCCACTTGCACTAAACAAAAAAAAGTAAAACGGTGGCAACTTTAAATTGATGGTATCACTTTCTTTTTCCTACGATATGTAACAAAGTGATGGCACGAATATAGTCGTCGTTAAACTAATGTTGGTTTCGTGCAACTGGGGCTTAACTATCTAACAGATTGGATGAATGCTTGAGTGCGTCACTTTAGCTTTAGGGCTTTGAACGCGATTTGTTCTGCTCTACAAATATGGATGTAAACTTGCTGGTGCAAACATCCCAAGTTATCTATCACAGCGACATTACTTCAATGGTAGGACGCCAGCACAAAATAGATACTACCAGAAGACCGAATCGACGACGGAGCGAAAACACATGCATAACGCGTACTATACGTATGATTATCTCGGCAGAATTTCGTATATCAACTTCATCCGAGATCGTCGTACGTACGCGTCTATGTGTGCGTGCGCCTGTTTTCGCTAGTTATGCGGAGTGAACCTTCTGTAAGTGGTTATTTTGTAATGCCAGACTCTCTTTAGTATTCCAATCATTCTGACTGAGCGATGACCAATCAGTTTCTTGGGTTTTGTTTTTTACAAATGCTGAATGGTAAAAAAAAAATCTGTGGAGTAAACCTGCATACCTTAAAAAGCGTAGGACGTAAACATCCTCGGTGAAAGGAGGGTGTACGAGTCTTGACTGTTTCAGTGACAATCCGTACTCGGAAACACTACTGACACCCTTTCGGGGATATACGTGGTTACGATATGTTCTTGTATGTGTTTTCATGTTTTCTGCGCCACACAATCTTTCTGACATACAAATTTTAATGATTAGAAAGAAATGGGTAAATCCACGTGGAAATTCACGAAAATGAAGTGACAACTGATAATTTTGAGTTTTATTATCATATGTTTCACGGTTTTCATTATTTTTCTTTTAAATAAAAAACCTTAAATATGTTACAGGATAAAATAAAATAAAATCTATCTAAAATAAGAAAAACTAAAAAAAAATCCTGAAAAAGAGACTTGCCTATAAATTAAACTATAATTTTTTTTTTCTAAATCACCGTGTTCGATCGGCAGAGTCTTAGCTTAGCCATTAAATAAGATTTTATATCCGTCTAGATACTGTTTACAAATATCGAACCAAACGTCATTGAAATAACGTTCATATCGGCGTGCATTGCAAAGTGGCCCTTGCGACGATCGTTGCGTCTCTAGATAGCACAAGATAAAAAAACACAATACTTACAGTGCGCGCCAATCTTTTAGTCGCCTCTGAAGCTAGCCCCAAGAATCGACGCATAAGCCGTTTTACGGTGTCAGGGGGACGTTACAGGAGCGAGGGCGCGGAGCACACCCGCCTGCGTGCCGCACCACACCCCCCGCTCGCCGTTCAGCAGGTGTCAACACTATGCGTTAGTGTTAGTGCTACGTCTGTACACTACACACGCGCGCGTTGCATGAAAAGTACCTACGAGGAAAAAATTCTATGATTCGTTAAGTTAATCGTTGAATCTGTTTGTTATAGTTTATTGTTTCTGTTGCCTTTATTTGTTGTTTTGTTGATTTATTTTTGTTAAAGTTTTGTTGATTTAGTTTGTTGAAGTTTATTGTTGTTGTTATGCCTCGCGGACGTTATAGCGTTTTAAGGCGACAATGTAGGAAAATGGTGTATTAAAATAATTATTGAAGTCAGTGACAATGACAATGGACCCGACGACAACACTGAGGAGGACCAAAATTCTACAAACGATAGTGATTCGGACGAAAATCTTCCTTCTTCAAGTAGGGAACCAGTTTTTATAGATGGTGTCTCACCTCTCTAAATAAAGTAACAACGTATTTGCCTATATTTGTACATTATAAATTAACTTATTTTTAATATTAATTATATATATATATTTATGTACTTAATATTTATTTATGTACTTAAGATTGCACTAAAATAATAAATAAATAATTAAATAGCTAGGTACAACAAGTACACCTTCCCACTTATAGTAAACATTTAATAATCAACCGTTGATATTATTGTTTCCTTGACTGTACCTGCGCAAGCTTGCACTCGTAACTCACTCAGAGGTAGGGCATCGGAACCGGTTTTTCCCGGTTCCAAAGGAACCGGTTTTTCCCGGTTCTGAGACTCACAAAAAGAACCGGTTCCAAAATATCAAAACCCGGTTTTTTCGGTTCTTTCGGTTCTCTTCAAAAAGTGATGAAAATGTTAGCGACTACATCTCAATTAAAATAATTAGGTACTATACTTTGTATTTTAAGGATGTAGGTGCTAACTGCGCTTTCCAAATGGCGCTAATAGTGCTAAAACTACCATCATCATGCTGCACTGGGTAAAAGATATAAAAAAGACGCTTAACCCAAGCAGCAACACTGCAATACCTGACCAACCCAAACAAGTATTTCGAGGATTTTGAAAATGAAGATACATCTGTGTTTGTTCGGCCTATTAGTGATGAGATGCTACACGAAATTGTAAGTCTTATTAAACGCACAAGCACAATCCAAAACATACTCAATGAGCCAAGAACGCAGGATTCGCAGGAAGATGTCTTACAAGTATCTTTAACATATGAAGAGGCATTAAACAGAGAGTTGAGTCAACGTGTTGCCTCTGGTACTGGATCGACGTCTACGTCGAATGATTTGATCACTACTGTAAGGGTGGAAATGGCTTTGTTCGAAAATGGTGGTAAACGACAACGAGGCCAATACCTATCACTAGCTTATGAACATTTAAAAAGCATCTCACCTACTAGTGTGGAGCCAGAACGTATATTTTCATCGGCTGGTATTGTTTGTAACAGACTGCGCTCGTTTTTGAGTGATAAAACCTTGGATGCATTGATTATTTTACGCTCATATTATCCGCGTAAAAATAAGTAAACTTTGGAGTTAAGGCATACTTATTATAGTTCAGTGTTTTATATGATGAGCTCTACTAACAGCTCTGAAACAATTAATTTCACGCAACCAACTTTTTTATTCAACAAGATACAATTTATAGAATTAAATGAGACTTGAGGATAATTCATGATTTATATAAAAACGTCTCACCTCAATACGTGTTATGATCGGAAAAGCCGACCAGTTTCAGCAGATTTAGACTGCCTTTATCTGGGCGAGTACAATTTTTAATTTTAAAAACGTTAGAGCAGGACTTCTATCCTTGGAACGATTTCCAAACTCCAACCCTTAAATTTGATATGTTTCTGATTTGTTGTTTGTTTGTGTTTAATCTAAACATTTTAGAATTTTTCATTTGTGTTTAAAGTTTTCTTTTAAAATATTCTAAGTTCTTCTTGACCAATACTTCTCAAAACAACCTATAATGTTGATTATACGTTTGGTTCAGTTAAGCAGAAGCATTCAATTTGATATGTTTCTGATATAATTTTTGTTTAGTATTCCAAGTCCAACTTGATTAATTGTAAGAAAATGAATGCTCTCTCTGACTGAATATACCTAATTCATATCACAAGTCACACTTTATTAAACAGTTTGTGATTACCCAAAGAATTGATTGTTACAAAACTACTAGATTAATTAGTACAATTATTTTTAAGAACTGATTGTTACCAAAAATAATAGATTACTATTTTAGAAAAAAAAAAAAAAATATTCGTGTTTTACAACTAAGTTTTTGATTTTATGATCATTTCTTATTCGACCTACAAGTTTCATTATATTCTTTCAGTTATATTTATAGCAAAACTTTGGAAAGAACCGAAGGAACCGGGTACCCGGTTCTTGATATCGTTTGGAACCGAAAACCCGGTTCTTGAAAATTTGACCGGTTCTCGATGCCCTACTCAGAGGCGACTAAAAGATTGGCGCGCACTTATACATAGACGCGATTTTTCGTTTGAAAAATCCCAGGTACTGTTTCTAGCTATTCAGTTTACCTATTAACTAAAGTATGAAGTGATTAAATGGTCCAAGCGGTTTTAAATATTTTTGAGAAATTAAATTAATTAAAAACATTTAGTCCTTTTTCACCGATTGAAGAACTTTAATAAGGGAGTCTACACACCAAACCCGCCGACAGCCTGGCTTGACTTGGCAAAATATAGAGAAAGCCGGGGGCTGTGTCGGCGGGTTTTGGTGTGTAGACTCCACTTTACAATAAATTCCGATGTAGAAGAAAATTCAGTAATTACTGACTACGTTTTCAATTTGCAAAGTTTCTCGCTGATTACTGAAATTAAGGATAATCTGATCATCCAATAACTCAACACTCACCTTTAATTGTAGATTTGCGTGTAATTTCTGATAGATGTCTGGGTGCTTTGGTAATAAGATCTCTATAATATTCGACCAGTCATCGCCAGATATAGACCCTGAAAGCATTAGACGTACATGTTACAGGTAATGCTAGAAGAATGGGTAAACCTTTATTATTTGGGTACCCTTTTTGTAAATGACTTGTAATTATACTAGACTACGGGCGCACCGTGGGTAACCCGTATCGAGTAGCAAGATGTGACCAATTTGGAAAAGCGAAGAAAAAAAACTAAATCAAAATAAACAGGTTTGGCCGAGCGCAACCTGGAGCATTTTGTACAATCAGCAAAAACAAAATGCTCCAGGTTGCGCTCAGCCAACCCAATTTATTTTGGTGTAGTTTTTTTTTCTACACAACTACAAATTGATCCCATCTTGCTATTCGATACATAGGGTTACTGACCGCTCCTAGTCGATATGTTTAAAACCGGAAAATTCGGCGTTTACTCGTACACGCTTCGACCAAAATAAAATAAATGGACGGGCCATAGCGTACAGATTTTTGAAGTCTGTAAAGTGAGCGCCGGCTCTCACTTCATCTTTGTCTCTGTCTGTTAGAAGAGTAACACGTACGCTTATTATTACATGCCATACAAATAACTGACGAAAAAATACCTTCTTGTGCATTTACAAAGTGCAAAAAGCAAAATAAACATAAAAATAAAAATTAGGTATTGAAGTATAATAATATATTCAATTGCTTAGACTCGTTATTAGTGAGCAAATTGTAAAGACAAGGCCCGTCCATTCATTTTATTTTGGTCGAAGCGTACACGTTGAGGTCTGTCCAATGCTGCTCGATTAATGTTAGGTAGAAGTTGTGTCATTTTTGTCGCTACGCTCTGCTCCCGAAGCAATCTTTCCATCTGCTACGATCCTGACACACCTCTTACGTATCATCGACCTTGTTTAGTATGTTGCTAAATTGGTCATATACGTCCTCCTTTTTAGGGTTCCGTAGTACCTAAAAGGTACAAAAGGAACCTTTATGGTGAAACTCCGTTGTCCGTCGATCCGTATGTCACAGCCTCATAACTTTAGCACTGTTAAAGACAAAGACATGAAATTTAACACAAAATGTCGATTATAGACCATAACTGGCCAATTACAGGAAAACTATAACAATTTAAAAAAAGTTGAGCACAAATGAGAAATATAAAAAAATAAGTAAAATACATATATTTTTTTTATAAAAATACATTATGCATATCAAATTGTAGGTATTGGAAAGCTGATTGTAAAAATATATAGTTTGGTTATATTTATTTGTATCTATTTTGAAAAATTAAAAAATGTATGTCCTCGAGGACATACATTTTTTAATTTTTCAAAATAGATACAGATAAATATAACCAAACTATATATTTTTACAATCAGCCTTATTTCCCCGTAAAGATAACCCCGTAATGTGACTCTAAAATCCTAACCTGATATTATCTTCACCAGTATTTTACCAAATGATTTCGTTTTTACCAAGTACTCACTGCTATAGCAGTGCCTTAATTAAGTAGACATCTATTCCTGATTACTTTTTCTGGTACTCGGTCCCACTAACGACAAGGCGACGCGTTCTTAGGTATCAAATAATTAAGTGTCAGCTAATTTTACTTAGCAAAAGGTTTTGTTGGTCAAAAGAGATCAAGAAATAATTTCGTTCCGAAACGCGGCTCGGTCTTTAACCTCGCCAAAGACAGTTTAATAGTAGGTTTACAATGAGTTTTGCACTCGATACACGTTAACGTCTGTGTAAATATTTATATGAGAAATTGTACCACTGAGAAAGAGTTTCAAATACAAAATATTTTACACATGTTTGGTCGTTCGCCTGGATTCGTGCTTGGGGCTCGGTTGGTGGTCAGTGAACCTTGTTCCTGGTCGCTGGCCGGGTCTCCGGTGTGGGTTCGGGCGGTTGGTTAGATTTCACCTTGTATAATTATATAGTTTACCTATAATTTTAATCGTATTATATATTGCCAAATAAATTAAATAAACCTTTAATTTAGTTCTTGAGTTAAAAGCACTTGTACAATTTCACTTTATTTATGTTTTTTCCCAATCGGTTTCGGATTTTGCACCATTTTCAAGGGAAGATGTTAATTAAAATACATTTCATTACAAAAAATTGTTTACGTTGCTCAGAGCTAGTGCCTGGAGTCAATGAAATGCATTTTAATTAACATCTTCCCTTGAAAATAGTGTAAAATCCGAAACCGGTTGGAAAAAAACATAAATAAAATGAAACTACTGTACAAGTGCTTTTAACTCCAGATGTGTTTCAAGTTTCACCAAGTGCCGATAATCGCAAGTATAAATTTTGTTTAATTTGGTTCATGTACATTTATTATTTAATTACATATATTTTTATAAGATTAAATTTAACATGTACAAAGTGTATTATGTATACCTACTTTACAAAATAAACTATTTGAATTTGAATTTGACGTTAATGTGTATCGACTGGTGAGAGGCCTACAGAAGATCAATTCAGAAAACAAGAAATAGTTAAGTTTGGAAACGTAGCGGCTTTCAGTATTACGATTGCACTTTACCTTGAGCTTGTGCTTTCGGTGAAACGTGTGTTGTTCTTATCTGATTTTGTGTCCCTAGGTTAGTAAAAACCATTAAAAATTTACTTTAAATTGGAATAAAAGAGCAACTTACTCAACAAATGGACAGGAATTATCATGCCGACTGCTGTTATGCCTTTACACGAGACACATACTTCTGCAGTTTCAAATAAAGAGGCTTGATTTGATCCCACAACTCCCTGGCCTTCAGTAAACCTCCCTCGTACTCGCCCAACGCATCCCAGTATTCTTCAACTGTTGTGTAGTCTAAGGGAAGAAAAATATTGTTTGAGTCACCGTCACGACATATGTGCTCGAGAGGATTGTCAGACGTGATGCCGAGCATGAACTGTCACTTGAACAACATGATCAATGTGACTAGACGCTAGAAGGTTACTGGAATAGTTGACACTCTCTTTTCACTGAGGATTTTAAGGTCCCAGTAAGCTTTATTGCTCATTGTTTGAGCACACAGGTTTACCTCAAAGTGTTTTCCTTCAAAGACCAGTACGTTTCTGACATTGTCCCGATGCATACAGGCGGAAAATTTCATACCAATAATTTCTAACAATTTTATAGTCACAATAACACAATTTACTTTTGTTCCATATGTCACCGAAATCAGTGATGTTGCTATTGAATGCTATTCTCAACGAAAATTTTCAATGATATTCCGAGAAATGTTATTTCTGACATCACAAACAAATACTATAACTAAAATATATTACCCTTGCAGCAAAATATCAAACATAACACAGGCTACGCAACCAACTTAAGGGCCTCCATAAAGCTAAACATCAGTTTTACATTGAATTCAGTACCGTCAAAGCAGATGGTAAAAATTCAAAAAAATATGGCGTGTTTTTGACTAATTTTATAAATAAACATATTTTTAATCTTCTTTTAATTATAATACTTTTAAAAAAACATGAATTTCATGAAAAAAGCGATTCAGTTTCCATATTTCAAAACCGATTGAAACGAAACCAACACACGCAAATACTAACTATAAAAAATAGTTAAAGAATGTATAGTTAATGTGCTAATGTAGCCTCGTATTCAAAATAACTGAAGTGTTGTGTGCGTGGCATCTGATTAGAGCAAGATAGACAGTTAAAAAACAAAAGCGTTAGAGCAGGACTGAATTTTAGCATTCTGCAGCCGCTTAACCACGAAACTCCATAAAAAAAAATCACATATAAATAGAGGAAAAACTTTCATTTTAACTTTTTGTTATGATTCTCAAAATGATTCTCATTCTCTTATAGAAGGGCAAAACTTTTTAAGTGGCAGGTAGCCGCCAACGACCTTGAAGAAATAACTATCAGCGCGCACTGCATTACGACGTCGCTGGGTCTCCGGATAGTGCAAAATAGGAGAAAATAATACTTTTCACATGGACGCGTAATAAATTATTATTATTCATTTTTCCAAGCAATATTTTTATTATATTTTAGTGCAAGAACCATACAAGTACAAATATTTTTTCATAATTTTTAAACATACCGTTTAACAGAAATAACTTTATCAATAGATAATTTGCAATAATATGACTATTTAACAAACAACTCAAACCTAAATTTATAATCAAATCCAAATTTACAGTTTAATTTAACAAAATATTCAGAATCGGAGCACTGTGTCTGATAACGCCACCTAGCGCCGGCTGACTAAATTCTCAATTAAAAAGTCTGGTTCATGATATAAAATTTTTTTTTTTTTTCCTTTGCTTTGCTAACTTGTGATATTGAAGCGTGTCGTTTTCCAGCTCAATCAGGAATTGTTTTAATTCTGCTGCTGCCTTGTTATACGCAGTTTTGTCAGCTTGGTGTGTTTAAAATATACTTTTATTAACAAACTTTATCAATAGAGTCATTTTTGGGCGTTTATTTTTTTTAAAGGAACTCACTGTATTCCTTGGATGCATTTCTGAGAAGTGGCAGTATATGGTCTCTGTACTCATCGTGATTTGGTAGTCTGTGTTCCCAGGATGATTTCATACGACGAAGAATTTCTTCGTCTTGCTGTTGCGCTAAGCTTTTATGAAATTCTGTGAAAGAGAGTAAAAATATGTAATAAATAAAATGTAACACAAAGATTAAAAAAAACATACTGTCACGACACATCTCGAAAGAGGTGCTCGTTCGTAAGCACCTCCGACATCTCATGTCATGTTTAGCTTCCAAAAAAACAATCAAATTCGCAATCCTTTTTCACCGAAAATATTCACGTCCCAACTGTTATGAATCGGTTTCAAACCTTAACCCTTTTTTTAATCTACCCACTAAACTACCCCCACCGCTTAAATTGAACCCCACCAATTCCTCCTAATAACAACCCACTTACAATTTCCAAAACTTACTTACCCTCCTGCTATAACAGGTGTTAAGATGAAGTTGCGGAAGCCGGAAACTGGTGATAGTACTCATCAGTATACAGTAACATATATCATATTTGTTTATATAATTTCTTAATAAGGGCCTTCTTTGGAAGTTTGTTTTAAAATCTTATACCATCTCCTACGAAAGAGGGACCACTTTGGCGAGTCTGATTTTTTGGAAAGGCCAGTTTATGTTAATTCCTGGTTTCTTTACAGTGTTGTTCACTAAGCCTTGGGAAATACTGAACATTTTTTTTGACGTATCTAAGAATTTCTAAATAAATTCACAAGGACCCATTAATAAATCAATTTCTTTGAATTTTGTCTCTTAATGAATATCAGTGCTTCATATTATAAATAGCCGGAATTGCTCTCTTCTGCAAAACAAAGACTGCGTCTGTATTCTCGGCTCTACCCCATAACAGCATGCCATATAACATTTTACTGTAGAAGTAATTTAAATAAACTAATCTAGCAATATTTAAATCAGTAATTTGCCGTATGCGTCCAACAGCGTATGCGGCTGAACTAAGTCTACCACATAGGGCTTCTATGTAGGGACCCCAGGGCTTGAATTAAAATATTTAGTTGTTGAGGAAGGAATGTCAGCAACGAAGGCATTCACAACTTCTTTATCTCCTGTCATGGGCGTAGCCAGGCATGGGCTCAGGGTGGGGCACACCCTGCAGATGAGGTCCGATCTGTCTCACAACGTAATAGAGGCATGGCTGAGCCCATATGAACGTAAAAAAAATAATTCAGATTGTTATCCTTCACCGTTCAGCAAGTATATACATAAATAAAACTCGTTCTTTGAATGCTTTTCCGGCAAGATTTAAACCTGGGTCTCAAGATTAAAAAGCATCATACCGACTGAGCTACCGCTGTTTCTATACAAGGTGACTTTTTGATCATCGTCCAAATTCATACTGGAAGCTTGGTAAGTGATCAGAATCATCAATCAAAAGAAATTTTTGTGAAAAAATTGTGTTTCGTATAATGAAATTTCGACTTCCCATAGTAATACACCCCCAGTCCTGAGTGAATCACTATGAGGAGTCGAAGTTTTATTTTATGAATTTTACAAAAATCGTTGTTGGTTCATGATGCTGGTCACTTACCAAGGCTCAAGTATGAATTTGGACGATGTTCACAAATTCAACTTGTATATAAATTTAAAATTGATCCGAGCAAAATTTTTCATCTGTAAAACTTATATTTGTGTTGATTCGATGTAGCATGATTTAACTTACTTAGAACAGAAAGCTTAAATTAAGTGTAGTCCTGTCAAAATAAGTTAAGTCGTGCTAAACCGAATCAGCACCATGATCAGCAAAATTCATAAAAGTATTGTGTCGTTGACAGGGTAGGAGCCCTGTCAACGACATCCATCCGTCCATCAGCCTGTTTTCCTCCGCTGCTGAATTTTTTACGCCACTGTTGGTGGTCTTTATGAAAGTTTAAAGCAAAACGTCATATATATTATTAATTTCAGTAAAAGCTGTACCGATAGTAAAAAGGCATCTGTGCTCGCCCTCCGGTCAGAGTTTCAGCTATAGAAAAGTTATATGGCAGTTACCAACTCCTAAACGTTTTTGACTTTTCTAAAAGACGTAAATCTTCCGTGGTTCTTAGGAAGTAAAAATTGCGCTTACCCTTCACGAGAAATGACCTCTTTTGTCAACGTCCTTTATAGTGAGAAACTGTTAAGAAGTTCTTGCAAGAAATTTCAGAAAAGAGTTTTCTTTTTCAGCATTTTTTTGTTATGACAGTTATTCCAAGTTTGTGCAGCACGCTCCGACAACAGATTGGCGAGACGTGGTCGAAATAAACACGTAAAGTGTTGTGGCCAGCGGAAAACTATTTCAGGCATTCGCCAAGGAAGAAATAGCACATTAGTAAACATTTAAAGTCATAAATTCAGAACATACAGAATTTTTGTTCCAATCGCGTTCCAAAACATAGGCACGAAGTCTGTTAAAAGTTTCAAGTGTATCACGTCATGAGTATTGATCACAGAACATATTCATCATGCGCTTGCCATTAAATTCCCAGAGTAGTTTTAAATTTTTGGTAAAAATAATTCTTGAAAATTTTGTGGTACCATAACAACAACAACAATTTTATATTTAAAGATTATTTCGGTATAAAGTAAACAATTATGAATGTTTCTACGTAAAATATATAAGATTTATCAATGTAGCAAGAACGCAATTTCAAATTGGTGAGCTTCGGAGAGGCCCGATAACTAAATCTTCCGCGAGCGTCGGGCTTTGTACCGAATTGCGCATATATAATATAGTCATAGTAAAACCAGAACAGTAGATTAACTCACGCCCCGTACGAGACTTCAATACCTACTGTGTCAGGGTTGTTCCTTCTTTTATTTTCGTACCTAGCTAATACAAATCAATATTTAAATACATATATTATACATATACTACGTAGGTATGTATTATGTTTGTAAATATTAAATTCATTTACATTGGGCCTTGAACTCGATGGCAGCAGCAGCGACAGCCGGTACGAATAGCGATACGTTAAATGAACGTGTTACCAACTTATCTGTTGCCGTAGGCCAAACTAAAATGACATATATTCATTAGTAACAGTCTTCGTTGCCGCGAGTCGCCGAAATAGATAAGTTTGTGGTGCGGAACTGTTCTCAAGGCGGCCCCCTTTGGTGGCACGTTTGATCTACAAAGACGCCGCCGCGCCGCTGCGCCGTGCCGTAGAGACCCAAATTGACCTTTATGTAGACCGGGAGCTCAGTACGGTATTTTAACCTTATATGAGGTAGACATTA
This sequence comes from Ypsolopha sequella, assembly GCA_934047225.1. Taxonomy (NCBI): domain Eukaryota; kingdom Metazoa; phylum Arthropoda; class Insecta; order Lepidoptera; family Ypsolophidae; genus Ypsolopha; species Ypsolopha sequella. The sequence continues at coordinate 2,050,855 of OW203990.1, read as the reverse complement.
ATAAAAAGCACATTTATTTAAATAAGACTTCTTTAATTTAAAATGCTTACAATTTATAATATGAAGCACGATATTTTGAAACATTATCTGTCAAATCCTCACGTGATATTAATTGTAGCCATTGTAAGCGCCTGAAAACAACAAAATAAAAATTATGACAAATCAACTGACATTTTGAAGCCGATTATGACAAATGAGCTATCAATCGACGACGTAGTGAAACATTCAAACATACATATATTCATATCATACATAATAAACGTATAGACCTTATAACTCATAAAGAAATCTTACTTGCTTATATTAAAAAAAGTAAGAAAACTTGAAAATAATCAATTATAAAATTAAAGATAAGCTCCTGAATTTACCTTAAAAACATGGGCATCGTCAAAAGGGGGAAGGGGGCAGCTGTCCCCCCCTAGAGATTTGAAAAACTTTGAGATTTTTATAATAAAGTAACCGAAAAATTCGCGAGAAACCCAAGAACATTATGGTTATAAGACAATTATTTTGTTTCTTGTAATGAACAATTAAAAACTTTACATTTGTTTATTTTACCTACAATTCATGTTATCTTGCCCCCCTGGCAACGCTTTTGCTTAAAAATCTTTGTGATTGTTGACTAAATTAATCAGTTCAATTCATTTAAGTACCTACATAATAAAATTTAAGTATCTAATCGAACATTGGCTCCTAGTCTATAATTAAAAAATCTTTGCGATTTCAACCATATCAGCTCTACATTTAAAAACACTTTGACTAACTGACAATCATAGCACAGTTATGATCATAGGTACCTATGTTAAATGTGAACAAAGAAAGTACGGTTTACATCTCTCATTATTATTTATATGTACCATAAATTGTGTACTCACCTTTCTTGTTGAGTTGGTATTGAGAAGAACGATAATTCTGGATTTGAGGGCTTATTATTGAGGCATCCGAAGACAGAACAATATGTACGACAGCGTGCTGTCGACATATTTGAAGTGATCGGTGCCGCGCTGGCGCGCTTGTTCGAAAGACTTGACTGAGCGCGACCGCGGCGTAACCCCGACTAGCACCGGCCTTGCATACCGAGATATTGCTGTTGTGTGCGTACTGTAGTTCGTGCGTACTAGCACGCACACATATTAGCCGCGCGATGTACCTTTGGTTGAAGATAAACTACTTTTCTGGTTCTGGTTTTACTATGATATAGTGCATCAGTTTGTTGACGTTTTTTTGGTCCGTTTTGTCAAAGGGCATCGACACGTGTCATGCATAGAAACAGATCGGAACAATATTGACGCGAATTTTATTAGTTGTAATTTGGAATGACCTTTTCTACGTATCTAGTTTTGAAAACGGCATATAATATAATTGCCGCAATCACGGCCGTGTGATGGCTCCATTTTCACACCTAAACTACGTTGTTCTCACTTAAATTAAAACTTTCTAAAATCTTCTGGACTGAACAAACAACACTGACTGTCTGCTACAACTTTACCTGACTCATAATAATATGATTATTTAACAAATGACTAAACCTAAATTTATAATCAAATCCAAATTTACAGTTTGATAGGTATAACAAAATATTCAGGATCGGAGCGCCGCCGGCTGACTAAATTCTCCCTTAGAAAAGTCTGGTTCATGATTTAAAATATACTTTTTTATTTTTTTATATCAATAGATGTCAGCGGCTTTCTAAGTAACTTCAAACACTATTTTATAATATTTTTCTATTCGCCTGATGACGACCCCACTGAGGGGTAGAAATATAGAGTTTAAAACTGTTTAATTAAGTTATTATATTTATGTAAAGTGTAGCATACAAAAAATAAAAAACCCTTATACCCCCCATAAACCCCCATTTTGTAAAAAATATCTTAATAAATTGGTAATTTGTAATTTTTTTTGTGAAAATAAAGAACGTCATTTGAACGTAATTACTTCTAACTTCAGTTATTCTTTTGAAGGTATCATAAGGTATTTTGAAGGGTGAAAAAACATATTTCATTGATTTGTGGAACTTCGTATTTTTTATTTATTTTAATTTCTATCCATTAACGAGTTAAAAGGAAGCAAGAAACGGCTTCACACGCCATTTTGCAGAAGGAGATGGCATTCGATTTTAGACGGAAGCCTTACAAAATTAAGAGGAAAGGTATTTTAATAAGTCCAAGACAAAATAAAAAATAAAACGGCCAAGTGCGAGTCAGACCTAGCGGAATGCATTGTGGATGATAAATTTAATTTTGTATTTTTTTTCTACCGCTTTATTTTTCCTATAATCTTTACGTAAACACATATTACCATGATTTTTTTCCTATTTTTCAGTCCACCAGATTTGGAGATAAGGGGGGGACATAAATTTTTTATGGTTTTTCAAGGATTTCTCGAAACATATGCAATTAAATATAACTAAACTATATATTTTTACATTCAACTTTTTAATACTTAACATCTGATACCCATATTGTATTTTTATAAAATATTTTTTTATTTATTTTACTCCTTTTTTTTATTTCTCATTTGAGTTCAATTTTTTTAAATTGCTATAGTTTGTCTGTAATTTGCTTATTATGATCCATAATTGAAATTTTTTTCATATATTTTAGTCCACCAGTTTCAGAGATAATACATAAAGATTTCTCGAAACCAGTTCTAATAAATACCGTAAAAGTATATATTTAACAATCAAATTTTTAATATCTGTAATTTGATATTCATCTTGTATTTTTAGGATAATAATTTTTATTTTTCTCACTTTTGTTTTAGAAACATTTTGAACCATTTCTAAATTTTCATATTTTTTACACCGTAATATGTGGGCAAATTAATGCAATTTTTCTGCAAAATTTGAAGTCTTTATCTTAAACGGTGCTAAAGTTATGAGACTGTGACACACGGGCGGACGGACGGACGGACGGACAACGAAATCTCACCATAAAGGTTCCTTTTGAACTTTTTAGGTACTACGGAACCCTAAAAATGCTGTGCGTTCCTGATTTCGCTCTTCAGTAAAAATGTCTTCGCAGAATATTAGATTCTCTCCTCTAAAGGATTTCCTATATCTTATTTAGAACGTGACCAGAAATCACAGAGAAATATAAATACCCTCGCAGTCTTAGGTTCTTTGAAGATCGGCTTCGAATAAATTCCTTTACAAGATACAGATGTACCTATTGTTCAAACTTTACTGTTTTTTTAAGACGAAAACAATTATTCATTTACATTCACTCCTTCACAAGGCACACAATTTACACTTACAATTCATTGGCACTTGGTGTTTGAAAAGTATTTAGCAAAAATAAACATTTATGCTACGAGGGTGCATTTTAAGTTCGCGACATTGCGGGGTTGGAGAGGGATGAGGGGTCTATATAGTACCTCAACGGTTGAGTGATTCACTAGAGATACCGAGTTTTATTATTACAATCAGCTCAGTCTCTGAACTATCATCAACCAAGCAACTTAATCGGGATGACAGCGTTCACAATGAAGAAAACCGGGTACCTCACCGTTATAAATTTCCTTACCAAGCAATGAAAAAACATCCAAATCATTACTTTATATAAACTTGAGTCTAAATAAGACTATTCAGTGGCACAAAAAAGGCACACCACCGCCTAAGAAGTGCAAGGTGTCGCAGTCGGCCGGAAATTCTGGTATACTGAAGGAATAAATTATAAGGACAAAGGCGTTAATATAACCGGAGAATGTTACGCATCAATTCTGGTATGTTTGAGGGAAGCAATCAAAGAGACAAGACGAGGAAAATTGACGAAAGGCGTCTTACTCTTGCATGACAATGCGCCTGTTCACAAGAGCCGTATTGCCCTGGCTGCCCTACACAAGTCAGGCTTCAAAATAATTAACCATCCACCATATAGTGCAGACCTTGCCCCACGGACACTAGCCCCTGCGATTATTATCTATTCATATGAAGAAAGAGCTTCGTGGCAAGAAATTTTCAAGTGATGAACAAAAATGAATATTTTTGTCGATGGTTTGCATAAGCTTATTGAACGATCTGAAAAATGTATAAGGTTAGCAGGTGAATATCAAGCGTTGTCAACAAATGTCGTCGGTCATCATCAGGTGTCAAAACTGCCATCCTTTCTATAATAAGCGAGTTGAAATAGGTGTGGAAACCGAGTTTCTAGCGAATCGGATGACTTTTCACAAATGTCTTACTTTGACAGCTGTCAACAGTCAAAAACTGTAATCGGTCGGAATGTACTTGAAACACCGTTCATTAGAGTCCAAACACGGGGAACCTGGGAACCAAACATCATTCTTTCCGGAGATATCCTGTCAAAATCCCTGTCAGTTGTCAAAAAATGTTAAATTTGAATACGGCACCATTAGTAGCGACCCCGAATGCCCCTTAATACCGAGTTTCATGCGAATCGGACCACTTTTTAGGACCTGTGAAAAAACTGTCAATTGCCAATTTTTTTTGTTTTGTAGCCCCTGTCAAACCGATTACTACTCTCGACCAACCGTTCGTTCAGGAGATATAGCTGATCAAAATTTTGGCAATTATTCTGTTTTTCGATTTCTTTCTCAAGTTGGTAAATTAATAACTTGAAATTTTTGATTTCTTGCTAAAAGTGTAAAATGGCTCTTAACCATTCTTCGGGTTTTCGTCAGTTTATACTTACTGCTATAATAGTGGCCCATGGTAACCCCACAGTATGGTAACGCGCTTGAGAATAAAAAACACATTTTGCTCTATCTATTCTGGAAAGTATTTTAAATTTTATAATAAATTTGACATTTATCTTAAAGAAACCGTAATAATTAGGTATTTTGGTCTTGTTTGTTTATCCTGTTTTCTGCCTACTGTAAGTGTAACCACGAAAAACCGATGCAATTTTAAATGTATACAGGAAAAATATACGATATTAGATATTATTAAATAAAATAATTTTTGTGGTACCAATAACCACAGTAATTTTTATTATATTGAGAAATTTTCATGTGATTTCAAAATACGTAGAATAAAAAACATTCGGTTAGAGCATGAATTTGGGAAATCTCACTAGATTCCCCGTAGAGTTGTTCATACACTTGCACGATACGCTACATATATTGGACATTATTAGACCATATTACAGTTTTGTAAGATGAATCTTCATGTGAGTCACGTATTGAACTAGAATAGGCGACATATGAGTTCGTTGGTAGCTCGGTCACGGTACATCGGGATACACAGTCAGACGCCGAGCTAGCCAACCAACAAAACTAGACTGGTAAGACAATCAACAAACGGCTTTATACGAAGCTAATAAGACTTATGTCTAGTAAGAACATAATCATAGTAGTTTGGTGCAGGTAAAATATGATCCCTGGCTTGTCCTTGTGGTGACAAAAAAGAAGACTGATTTGGTTTATAAGAAACCTGCATGCCTTAAAAGCGTGTATTTGTGACCAAATTACGACGGTAGATCCCCTATTACGGGTGAAATAGATCCTCGATACAGCGTTGAAAAAACAAGGGTCAAATTTTGAAGTCACATTTAATATCTAGTAACACCTCTGACACCTCTTTTGGGATACATGTCGTGTAGATATTGTGTATATTTTAAATAAGTTAACTACATAAATGCTTTGCGATTTTTGTTAACTATATGTTTTTACTGTTTTGTTAACTCGTATACATGTTGTTTCAAAACACGATTTATGATTTAATTTCGGAAAACCTGCGGTAGGTATATTACTAATTATTTCCACGAATACACGAATTAATAGCTACTCGATAATTTTAATTTGGTAATTGTGTCGTTTCGGTCGGTGTTACACATATTAACTTATTTGACATGACTAAACTTAATTTAAGCGTTGTCTTTTTCTTTCTGTATCGAAAAGACAGAACGCTTAAAATAAGGTTAGTCCTGTCAAATAAGTTGAGTTGTAAATATTATCAGAGTGCATTACAAACTAGAAAATATCAATCAGAAACAAATCCAAAGACAAGAATTTGATATTTTCTAGTTTGTAATGCACTCTAATAATATTTAGAGTATTCATAGCGATGGATTTCGAAAAATAAACATAAACTAAGTTAAGTTGTGTTAATTATTACATTAAATATATACAATAAATATTATATTATACGAGTATTATGCATTAATGATACAGATGATAAATGCCTTAAATTAAAGATAATAATACAATTATTGGTTTTAGTAAAAATATAGAAAACAAAGCAATAGGCTTTTTTTATTTTTCCAAAAGTTTTGGTTTGTTTTTGCCAGGAGCAGTTCTATAGCGGAATATGAAACATAAATCATTTGATTTACAGAGGAAACTTAATCGCGGTTTTGGTCAGTGTGTCACTTAGAGCAGGTGTGTCCTTAGGCGGCTTGCCCACCTGAGTAACAAGACGCGTGATCTGGGGCTCTACCGCGTAATTCTCATTTGTATCAACTTCAAGCAAATGCATGCGAAATTCAACGCGTGCAAAAGAGATGGCATGTTAGGCGGGCGTCGTCGCACGCACGACAAATTTCAATCTCAAGTTGATGTTGATGAAAATGAGAATAACGCGGTAGACCCACTGATACGTAAATTTGCCACTCGTTTCAACATTCAAAGCAATCGTATGGAGTAGCGAGCGGCTAGCGCCCATTCGCGTGGCGTCATGGCGTGCCGTCGGAAGACCAGGAGCCGTATTTTTGAATCGTTCTTTTTCAATTCACGTGCGAAAATATATACCTGTCTCATCTTGCAAATGACAAGCTCTGATGTGCTACGTGAGATGGGTATATACTTTCGCATGTAAATTGAAAACGAACGATTCAAAAATACGGCTCCTGAAGTGCCACTCAGCGTGTGGCGCGAACACGTAACTTTTAGTAACTCGTTTATGCAAAATGAGGGATGATCTACCATTTAATATTCAAGTAATTGAATTAGTTCAAGAAAGGCCTTGTCTTTACATTATAATTGGTCCGACTACAGTAATAGAAATGCACAAGATGCTTGGCTTGAAATAGCAGGAAAACTTGGTAAATCAGGTAATGTTTCGTATTCTCTTTTTATATGTTGTTAGTTATAGTATACGATGCAGAGAGATTGACTGAAATCTCTTAGGGTATCTTTTTAATTCCTTCATAACACACGATATAACGTTGTTCCACAAGTTTTTAATATTTTTCAACGCAAGTGCTCGTAAAGGCCCACTTTTTATGCATCAAAACCGAACAGAAAGTCGATTATTTTGCCCTAGGGCTTTATTATTATTATTTATTTATTTACAATGGTTGGCTAATCTGCAGCCTTTCCTGTGACCATAAATGTTGTACTTTTTTTTCCACTGTTTAACGGCTCTGGATACAGTCCTTTTGAGGCAATCATAATTTAAAGTTCACAAGATTATATTTGTTTTATTTCCTCACACTATGCATTGAAAAACGTAGTATGATACACGGGCGTAAGAGCAATAAATTACTCGGTTACGTTTAAAACACTCGCTACGCTCGTGTTTTAAATCGTCCTCGTAATTTATTCCTTTTCGCCCTTGTAGCATAAACTACTATTATTCCACGTAGGATGCACCCAAAACCTTCTTACACGGTTCTGAATATTTAAAATTTGTAGGCAAGCAAAAGCAGCTTCGTCTTCATCGAACGACGACATTGTCTCAAGTGACTTTGTATCTCATGATATACCTCGTAATGTCTCTCTGGCGGGTTCAACGCATGTCATGTCAGAGTCATGCTAAATGCTACTTCAAAATCACGTCACTGTCACGTTACTTAGGTGGCCAAGCCGCCTTAGAGCAGGTGTGTCACTTAGAGCAGGTGTGTCACTTGGAGCAGTTGTGTCACTTAGATAAACTTACTTAGATAACACTAAAATAAATGTTCGTAAGGTGTTCACACCTATGTTTATTAATTTTCCTCGTCCTCTGAGAAATGAGAGTGTTTTACTCCTGAACAAAATTAATTCTATCTCGGACGGCACATCTTGAATCTGAATACATAATTTTGCTCCCTTTTGAAACAATCTACTATTATTAAGTCAGGGGATTTTATTGTTAGCAATTTGCAAAAGTCAACGCAAAAGTCCTTATCTGCTCTTACTGCTCCTTTCACTAAAAACGGCAGAATAAAATCATTGTCATAACCAAGCATCGAACTATATGTATGTCTCTGTAGCCAAGCGACCTGGAAAGTTGCACTTACGTGTTCTGCACAACAAGACGGATACATTAATAGTTAATAAATAAACATCATTAGAAAATACAAGTAGCTACATATATACTTTGTTAACATGATCCGAGCTAACATACAAGAAACTTTATTAGAGAAACATCTCTGACACCCCTCGGGCATTCATGACTGTCAATGTATATTGAAACAAGAATGTAGCTTTTTATAAATAAAAAGAAAAAGGTGTCTAAACTTTAACAAGAAAATACAAAGAGCGTCTATCAATGTCAAAAAAGTCTAAGGTACGAATATTGCTTTCAGGCCGTTTATCTCCCGAAAGAAATGTTTCATAGAAAGCCTCCTAAAAATACAAGTCGCGCAATAAATTTTTGTTAAGTTTGATAAGTGAGCCTCCTTACCGTGCCACGGTCTCATAGAGTCGACGGTGATAACTTACTTTTTAACATCTTGACAAATATTGCCCATTTAGGCCTCTTTTGTGGAGGTTGTCTGAGATTTTCGACTGGACTAGAGGTCCTTGACCTTTGGACTTGCAAAGTAAAATGCCTTGACTAGAAAATATATAACTTAAAAATAATATATAACTTAACTTATATAAACAAGTCTGGTTTTTAAAAGATGAGACCGAACGAAGACAAATAAATAAAAAAACACAAAAAGACGCAATTCAGGTCTGCGCCGTAGATTTTTCATGAAAGTGGTCTTTTCAATGCAAGTGCCCGTAAAGGCTCACTTTTTATGCATCAAAACCGAACAGAAAGTCGATTATTTTGCCCTAGGGCTTTATGATATATTTATTTTTAATTTATTTACGAGAAGTTGGCTAACCTGCAGCTTTTCCTGTGTAAATGTAATACTTTTTTTTCCAATGTTTAACGGCTTTGGATATAGTCCTTTTGAGCCAATTATAATTTAAAGTTCACAAGATTATATTTGTTTTATTTCCTCACACTATGTATTGAAAAACGTAGTATGATACACGGGCGTAAGAGCAATAAATTACTCGCTACGCTCGTGTTTTAAATCGTCCTCGTAATTTATTCCTTTTCGCCCTTGTAGCATAAACTACTATTTTGACACTGTCGTAGCTCTTGAGTTTGTTCAGCCTTGGACAAAATAGCTCAGTTTTGTAAAACAATTAAACGACACGACGTTCAGCTGGATTGTCACTGAGTTACGTTCGACAGTATATAGGTTGTATCTGCAATCCACATTTGTACACAACGTTTAAAGTTTTTCAACAAAAAAAGTCGCGAAGACAAGCGAAGCGAGGGAAGCGTGCTAGGTTTGCTTGTGACTACATTTTCGGAAGTGGAGTAAAGCGAAGCAAACACCCGTAGTTTTCACAAATTTCACCAAAATTAACAAACCAACCCTGCGTGTTATTTTGTAAAACAGCTGAACTTGTTTTGTGAAACAGCTGATTTCACTATCCATCTGTGGCATATACAAACTTAAACTGTTAGTTACACCTCAACATGTTCCCTTAAACTGTTAGTTACACCTCAACTTGTTCCCTAAAACTGTTAGTTACACCTTAACATGTTCCCTTAAACTGTTAGTTACACCTCAACATGTTCCCTAAAACTATCTCAGGAAAACTATTACCTTCAATAATAGTAAAGCCTGCATCAAAATAATTCATTTCGTAGTTCTTCGTTTGTTAAAACTTTTAACTTGAAAGCAAACACACAGATGGTGTATGTGTAGATAAATTTTAGATGATTAAACAACCTTTAAATAATCTGTTTTTATACAATTCTATAAATAACTGGAAATTTACCTGGAAAGGAAGCTTCTGCGATGAAAATAATCAAAACCTGTTATCTTGAAAACGTCTGACTCTCTTACATTACTGTGAACAGATTATCTCCCGTGGGGTGCAATCTATTATGTGTACAGCGAAGATTTAATCTGATCTTTTTGCAATTTATTTTTGATAAAAGGACGTTCAAGTTCTCATAAAATTATGAAGTAGCTACAATTCTTCGGCACGGTTTAAGAGGTCCGAGCAAAAGTATTGATGGATAGTTGCGCACGTACACTCGCGCACGTAGCCGGATTTTATAAATAAACATACGTACATTACCTACTGATATTTTATTGTGTAAATGGAATCGGCAAGTTGTTTGTGTATAATTAGGCCATAATCCTAATGGATAATGAATATGCAAAATATGAAAAAGTGTTGTATGACTCATATGATTTATATGAGTAAAAAGTAAACGAATGAAAAAGGGCTATAGTTTAACTGCTTACCAACGGTATACTAAAACTTTACCCTGTATACAAGGTGTAACAGAAAGGTGTATCCGAGAGTTCTAAAATTGCAGGTTTTTAATTTTTGGAAGTGGTCATTTGTTACCTCGGAAGTATTGATTGCCAAAATGTATTTCAAAATAAACGAAAAAGCTATTATTTCCAAATTGGAAATCATCCCTCCATCCCTGGGATTCGTTTAGGGTTCAAAAATAAAATAATTAAACTTGTAGTTTTACCTTTTAATATGGCCTTGATTCCTACATCTAGCTTGTTATTTTGAAATATTTTATCCTTTTTCTATTCTTTTCTAAAACATTTAATGAAAATCCACTAACAAATTACGAAAAAAATACTACTCCTTTTTTAACAGAAGTTGTATAAAGTTATAATATGTAAGAAGTATAAACATAAATAGGCATTGATCTCAGTGAAACTTTGCACACATCTTTATATATGTTTCCCTTCCCCGCCATACCGCACTTCAACCCATATTTTAACAAGAGGTACAAGATGGCGAGATATTCAAAAAGCGCCGACTTTGTGAAATGATTTCAGGTAAAAACTGTTTTCCATGAAACGGTTACTGTTTATTTATAGAAAGTATGTTAATTTAGTCTACTTTACATGAACGATGACAGTAATTCTCTCTGTTTTATTTCCAGTATAGATAAAAATTATACAACTTGCAAAATTTTGCGTAATAACGAGGCAATATTGACGATATCCTGGCAGCTATTACGATGGTGTTTCATCAAATTTTGCTTTTTAGGCTGTATAGAGAGCATGCGTTGCTAAATAATACGTGTGAAAAAAAATATAAAGAAAACAAGTTGACTTCATATTCAGTTTTTACATTTTGTATGAATTTTAAGAAACATCCAGGCATAAAGGGGCCTTTCAAACGAATAAAATTTAAATTACAATTTAAATCTTAAACACCTTTAAACGATGATAAGAATAATTCTACCTACAGTCTATACATGCAATACTTAAAACTGTAAAATAACATTAAACAGAAAGCGTTTTCCATACTATAACTACATACATATTAAAATAAAACAGATGTAGAGTAAAGTAATAAATCGACTTCCATAGTAAACGCCTTCATATTTTGTGTCAATGAGTACTTACTTATTGAATACGTCCTGCATATTCCTAGATATGTTGCTACTCATTTAAAACAGTAATCCGCCCGATAAGCCTGAAAGTCAGAAGTCATCCCCTTTAAGAACAGGGACGAATCCCCTTAGCCTTCAATCTCAATCTGGGGGCTCATTGGGGTAAAGTAACGGCCGTTTTCTTCATGGGCTTTAGTCGTTTTATCTTACACATACCTTTTTATTTGCAATGGGCCGAAAACTTTACAAAATAGGCTTGCAGATATTTTTCATACCACAAACGATCAATGAACAAAAAATCTATTTAATAGTACATTATGATACAACTGAGCTAAGGTAAAAAATAATAATAAAATAAAATATAGTTCATTGGATAACAAATCGTTTTAACAATATATGAGGTTGATTTCTCCTTTTGAGTGTAAATACAATCGTGCCAGGAGAAAATCACTCTCGCGTAGCAATTTCAGTATTAATACATTTTGTTAAATCTTTTTACTTAAGTGATACTTTTACAGCTATATTTAAGAAGTGACAATCATAGTTTAATTAAGTGTGTAGTGATGTGTGAGTGGGTAAGGGTGTGATAGGGTGTGTGTGAGGGTGTGTGTGTGTGTGAGAGGGAGAGGGTGTGTGTTTGTGTAGCGCGTTGTGTTTATGTAGTACATAATAATTTATTATATCTTATTATAATACTTTATTTCTCAATATGAATAATAGTTTTTTCTGTTTCCTCATAGCTTAATTTTTTAACCCATTCTGTCAGCAGCCGCTTACATGTAAAGCTTGTTTCAGTATAAATATTTAGAATTTTATTAGCAAGGTTATATAAATGAGATGATTGGTGTAAATATTGGTGCTGAGCAAAATAGGTTTTACATTTACTTTTTTTAGCTACAGTGTCTTTACGTCTCTTTGCCAGCACAGTGGAATCAAATGGTAGAGATTTGTGTTTTTCTAAAATGGTGTGTAAAATGTAAAGCTGTCGTACAGTTGGTAAGTCAGTTATTGAGTAAAGAGTGTGAGTAGGGAATCTCAGTTGTTTAAAGCACATAACTTTTAAAAGTATTCTTTGAGCGCGTTCTGCGTCTAGAAACTTTACCTTGGATGCACCTCCCCATACTGGAATACAATAGGTTATGATTGATTGTGCCAAAGCAATATATATTTTTTTTATGAGATTTTCATTAGCAGAGTACCTCAATATTTTAAAAATCCAAATCAGTTTCCTTGTCCTTGATGCGATTAAATCAATTTGGGAGTACCAGGAGAGCCTATCGTCAATCATAATTCCTAGGTATCTGTAAGTGGCTACCCTACTTATCACGGAACAATTACAGTTAATGCTACTCGGATTTTCACAGTTGTGTACTGTAAGATTGTAATCATCTGGTGGTTGAGATCTACTGTTTATAGAAAAACACATGAAGTTAGTTTTAGAAGAATTTAGTGTAAGTAAGTTATGTCTAAGCCAAAGAGCAACAATAGAGAGTGCAGATTCTGCGTCTTTTTTGATAGAAACCCAAGAGCTGCCCGTTATCACAATGGCAGTGTCGTCAGCGTAGGAGAAAACCCTTGTATTATGGAGTTTTATATTACTAAGCTCATTTATATAAATTAAGAATAAGGTTGGTCCAAGGACCGAACCCTGAGGCACGCCATGGGTCAGGCTTGCATCATCACTCACAAGTCGTCCCAACTTAACTCGCTGCCTCCGCCCACTGAGGTAATCCTTAATTAAGTCGAGAGCATTGTCTCTCACTCCAATGCTTTCCAATTTTTTGACGAGGGTGGGGACAGAGACGGTGTCAAATGCCTTTTTCAAGTCTAGAAATACCGTTAAGCAGTTACCCCCATTGTCCAATTGATCAGCAATCAAAGAGGTTAGAGCCATTACTGCATCTTGTGTTGATTTACCTGTTCGAAAGCCGTACTGAGATTCAAATAAGATGTTAAACTTGTTAAGAAATTTTAGTAGTCGCTTATTTATAAGTTTTTCTAATATTTTGGACAATGCGGGCAAAACCGAAATCGGCCTATAGTTATTGACATCCTCTCTGTCTCCACCCTTATGCACCGGAGTAACAACAGCTTGTTTAAGTATAGCCGGGAAAACGCCCTTTCTGAAGCAAGTGTTAGCCAAGTGTGTAATAACTGGGACTACTATAGACTTAGCTGCTTTTAGAAAACTAACCGGTATGTGATCCAATCCTGCAGCGCTGTTGTTTTTTAAACTCATTAGAACTTCATGTACCTCTTGATGATCAGTATCCAGTAAAACAAATGATGAGGGCAGGGAATTGCTCATATTGGTCACAGACGACTTTTGTAAAGAGCTAAGTGGAGTTATATCTTTGGCAAGGTTCTCACCCACGCTCACGAAGAAATTGTTGACGTAATTAAGAGATTCTTTTTGACTAGATTTAGTGTTTAGAAGTATGTCGTTTTCAGTTTTATTTTGTTTCATGTGTGTAATGTTTTTAATGTTTCTCCAAAGGGACTTCGAATTTTTTAATGACTTTTCAAGTAGCTCATTCTCGTATTTGCGTTTTAATTTTTTGATTAGTTTAGTGCAGTAATTGCGGTAGCGTCTATAAGTGACACTAAGTACCTCATCATGTGGATTCAAGCGAAGGTTCTTCTGCATCCTGTTTCTATTTTGAATGCATCGTAATATTCCTTGTGATATCCAAGGTTTAATAATTCGTTGTTTTTTTGAAATTCGTTTTTCATGCGTATTCTCTTTTAGTGATTTTGTAATATTGGACACTAATTCATTACATATATACTCCGGGTCATCTAGAAGAAGCAAGTCGGTTGTATTCTTGCTTAAAAGACTATCCAAGGCTTTGTCATAATCAGTAACAATACGCATTTTACAGGATCTAGATCCTCTATTTGCACAAGATAGTTGTAAAAAGGACATGGAATGGTCGGTGACTGGAGCATCAGTTACTAATACACGAGCACACGTCCTGCTTCGGTCAATTTTCATCATGATATGGTCTAAACACGATTTATCCCGAGTTGGCAGAATATGACCAGGCATAATGCCGTGGATACTTAACATATTTAGATATTCCAGACGATTCTTTCTAACGTAGCTTAGGTCATTGGGGTCATTAATAATATTTATATTAATATCACCAACAATTAAAATGCATTTTTGATGCCCGTTTGATTCAAGGTAAGAGTTCAGAGAAGCAATGAATCTATCTGCATTATTAATTGAAGGTGACCGATAGATAGCAAGAATTGTGTAGTTTGTTGATTCAATTTGTAAACATGATGCATCGATTAATGTTATTTCTTTTACTTTGACAGCAATTTCTTGCTTGATATAGACAATTACTCCGTCATTCTGATTAAAATTTCGTGTAGTGGAATACAACATATAATTAGGTAAACGAGGAATAGGTTTATTTTCGTTGATCCAACATTCTGATAAAATCACTAGATCAGGATTGAACACCAGTTGAGAGAGAGAAACAAGCAATTTATCAAAATTTTGATAAACGCTTCTAATATTCTGGGAAATCAAGGTAAGGTCATTATCTTTTAAATTTATCATTTTATGCAGGCACTCAATGTCACAGACCGACGCACCAGCAATTTCTGCGTTATCTAGGTCATTTAAGGTGTTAAGGGCGTCATCCATTGTTAATTGCTATATATTTGAAACAAATGTTTGTATAATTCAGTTGACATGTAAAACAAGGAATGAAAAATACTAGTTTGGACTGTGTTAGCTTTACGTTATTTTTAGAAGATTTTTTTTCGAGGAGATTAGATCCATAATAGTTTTCATAACACAACAGATATGCACTCACAATATAATTAAGTTTAAGGAAAGAAAAATGGTAAGGCATGTTTAAAAGTATGTGTTTGAAAGTGTACAAGTATTTGTAGTAAGAAGCGTATGTGTTGGTGTGTGTAAAGGTAAGAGTGTTGGTGTGTTTTGGAATATGTAAGCAAGTTACTATTATTATAACTAAATTTAGTATACACATTGGAATATAAAAATGCAATAAGTATAAATGTGGAATATTAAGATCAATCGACAGAAAATACATACTGTATCCATTATCCGCACTAGTAGAACTAAAGTATTGTCCATACAGTCATCCTTCATTGAACAATTGCTGTACTTGAGCTTCAGATTTAATCGATATAAAAGGTGGTCCTTACACACGAGACTCGATTGCGGCCCGAACATGAAGGGCGAGGGCGTAATGGAGCCGCGTGTGTAATGATCAATGCTCACGCGTTTCATGCAACGTTTTTCAGCACACTTGCAAGAAAAAAAAAAGTAAAATATCATCAAAATATAGTATAGAGACGTTGTTATAATGACCATTGTTGTCAGGTACTGGCTATCCGGAGCTTCGTTCAAAAACTATTATATTAGTATTAAAGTATGTATTAATTAAATACGATACTATTATATTAGTATCGTATTTAATTTATACACATTATTTATTCACAGGCATGACAACATTTAGAAACAAAAATCGTTGCTGTGATTTAATAAACAGTTTTAAGTAAAATGCACTGGTACGGTAATGTAAAATAAAAAGCATGCGAGTTTAATTAGCAGCATTGTGATCCTAAAAACAATAACTCATTATCCGCAATTAGCGTTGCCATCTCTTAAAATAAAAAAGATGGACTTAACCGTTAAAAAAGGCCGGACTTTAAAAAAAAAGCGATTTTTGACAAAAAATTCGACGTTGTGTGCGGTGCGGGGGTGGCGCGCCTGCGGGTTGTAACACACAATATGTAGGTAGTATGTGAACTTGCGTGTCTTGGCGAGTCAGCGAGTCTCGTCTCGCTCGCTCGTTTCTGACTGAAATTACTGAACGATAGATATAAAAAGCCAAACAAAACCTGGACGTGTATAGGTATAGCATAGGATTCTCAAAACGTGCCAATTCTGCGTCGTGAAGCTTTCCTCGGGGACACCGGGACGGCGTACCAAAAAAAAGGGTCCCGTTCACGTATGACGTATGTCCCGGGACGTATGGTTACGTTATGTATATAAATGTTAATAAAATATGCATAATATGTAAGTAAGTAGTTACCTACTTCATAAATTATTAAAAGTGCTAATGTAGTTGTTTATCATTGAAATTAATTTTTTGATCAATATATATTTGTCTCTTTTTATGAGATTTTTAATGTAGTTTTGGTTGATTAAAAACTAATAATAAAAGGTAAAAATAATAATTCTATAGAATCTCAACTGATGCCGGGCCCAGTGGGGCCCGAAATATATCTTGAGTTAAATTATTATTTTTACCTTTTATTATTAGTTTTTAATCAACCAAAACTACATTGAAATTAATTCAAATTTTGCTCTAGTAATTTTTCACCAAAATATTTCCCTGAACCCCTATGCTTCTATCTTGTACCTCCCTGACGGGTTGACTGGGAAAAAATGTTTTAGCATTAAGTCCACCCATTGTACATCTATAATTTGTGCAATAAAGAACTAAATAATAATAACTTTTACAATAGGCAATAATAATAATAACTTATGTATATAATAATCCACTTGAAACGCGCGACGCAGACGTAATTTCAAATCTAAAAATACATCTAAATATGTAAGGTAATATTTAAACCAGAATATAATTTTATTAGGTAGCTGTCTCTTCTAGATAATAAACAGGTCCATTCCACGGCAAAGTTTAGTTGTAACTGTCTCGGCAAGTTTGGATCGTGTCAGCGCGTCTGAATGTCCTCGTCAACTAATTATGAGGAAGTTGCCAACTTCACTTTCTTGAAGAAGCTCTGGTCACTTTGTTTTTGCCCTGAGGCTTGTTGTGTGTTGTTGGTTTTAACTCGATAGAGCATTACAGAAATTTAAAGTTACAGGTTGTTTTTGCGGATGATTTTCCGTGTCAATAAGTTTTTATGGACAAACAAAGAACAAAAGATAGCTTTTTCTATAATAATCGTATATCAGATACTTACACATTAAATATACGTATATATACGACTAACTCCGCCACTTTGAATAATCGCGCTAAGAAGAAGGGCAAGAAAACTTAGCAAGATTATGACATGTCTCTGTTAGTTTTACTTAACCTTTAGTTACCGACCCTACCTCTTTTGGTACATAATTGCCGAGGTTATGTCACAGTGACATTCTACTTAAAGCATAATTATTTTATAATCTTTATTTTAAAACCTTATGAACCGAGGTTCATCTAACTAAGAGATTAATTATTAAGATTAAATAATGAAAACAACAAAAATAAATCAAAATAGCGTTTTTATTGCAATATTTACAAGAATTTTAGACAATTTTAAGAACGTGATTATCTGGGTTTAAGAAAAACGAGAGAAATCTTAAAATATCCAGATATAGAAACTTTTTTTTTAGAATTAGCAAGACTTAACACTAATAAACCAGAAAAAAACATCATTTTATAAATCAACAACATCAGTGGCCCAAATCTGGCACACTTTTGGGGACATTGGAGACACGCATATTTATGTTGCACTTGATACACCAATGCTGGCTTTTTCCTTTGTGCATAGAATACACAACTTCCTCATTTTGATTGACTACATCTTCTACATGGTTTACTTGTTCTAAGGGTATCAAATCCTTAACAAAATGCGTTTTATTGTTAAGCTCGCAAGTGAATATAATAGATACGTCAATTCAAAGGCGGTATAACCTAGTTTTTTTGGACTTGATGTCTTTTTTACACCTAATTACTGAAGTACATCTAAAAAAGAAGACTAAATAAGTATATTAATTACAAGGTGATCACAAGAAATATACAATACCAAAATAGTGACATTAACACCGACCTTACATCACGGTGACACCAGAGCTGATAAGGAGAACACCTGTAAACGTGCAAAGTACATGAGACCGAATAGTGAAAGATCAAGTTAAAACAAACAGCCACTGTTTGTTTTAACTTGATCTTTCGCTATTCGGTCTCATGTACTTTGAAAGGACAGATATTTAAGTTTTACAGTTCCTAAAATATTGCTGTTTTAACACGCGCGGTGTCACGATGGCACCGTCTTAGCAATTAAAGGTTATATGTTTTGTATTGATGGGAATCAATCAATCAATAATCAATCAAAACGTTTATTTGCTTCAAAATTTGGTACATTAAAGATGACAAAATTATAATAATAAATTGATTCACAAATTCGACCACATTGTGGTGTGCAAATATTAATTCCTTAAAATATATTAGTCAATAGTAAATTAATTATATACATTATTATAAAAACATGTCATCATTAATTATTTATTACAATTCATTGATCAAGAAATTTATTTACGCTATAATAACATTGATCTAGTAAATATAATTTAAGCCTGTGTTTAAAATTTGGCATACGATATTCTTTGAGATCATTAGGTAATTTATTATACAACTTTATACACATATAAAAAGCATTATTACTGAATATTTTTAAATTAAATTTAGGGGCATACAGTTTATGATGATGACGAACACTCCTGCATCCCTCTTCAGCCCTTGTTTTAAATAGGTAAGAATATTTTTTAACAAATATACAAATTTCCAGGATGTATACACATGGCAAAAAGCCTCTCTATAATGTAAAAAAAGCGTCTCTATAATGTCTGGTACCTAGTATGGGCACTGTCGGTATAGTACAGATCGCCGGAACACAATAACCATCTTCCACCCTGGTCTAATTACTCCGCAACTGTTCGGATATACCTCATGTGTATTATATAACCTCTGTAATGAGCTGAAGTTCGTATTAAGGACGGTTCATTTGACACAATTCAATAAAAAGTTTAGATCCAACAATGAGGCGTTCTCAAAGAAGATATTGTCAAAGGCTTTATACACTTTCTATTGGGAAGCATTCGAGCAAATATGCTCCTGTTCTTATTTTCGTAAAATAAAGTTTGAGTATTCTATAACTAAGTATTAATAAAAATAGTTATAAGAAATAAAAACTAATAAATAATAAGTAAATGAGCAAAAACACAGTTTTATTCCCTTTTAATTCTCATTATTGCTAAAACAATAGATAGCGTTCCAATAAATCAATCATGCATGGTATGTATCTCTAACAAGGAGTCAGAGGTGTTTTCGAGTATAATGTTACTTGGAACAGTCAAAACTCGTACACCTCCATTTCACCGACGATTTTGGAGATCCATCCGGCTAGATTTAGTTCCAATTGGAACGGGGAGGGTAAGTTGCATCGAGATAATTTCGACGGGTAAGTTGCTATAAATAATTTTTATGAGTAGTTATTATAGTATATGTACAGTAATACGGGTTTCGTGGAAAGCTAGAAAGACAAGCAACAAATATAATAAAAAATATAAAATACTCGCGCACGAAGGGTTTCGTACCATTATCTATAAAAACGGCAAAAAAAACATGTCTGTTGTATGGGAGCCCCCTTAAATATTTCTTTTATTATATTTTTTAGCCAAAATATATAGGTGGCGGAGTATTGGTAGTGGCCAAAATATATAGATGGCAGGGAGTCGGTTGGGGCCGTAAAGCATTGGAATAGAGACCACGTACAGCAAAGTGCAGCGTAGGCCGCCCTCGTGCCCGCTGGACTGACGATCTGAAGGCGTTGCGGGTGGCGGCTGGATGAGGATGACTGAGGACCGCCAAGAGTGTCGTAATATTGGGGAGGCCTAGCAGCAGCGGACGAATAGGGGCTGATGGATGGATGGATGATATTTTTTAGTATTTGTTGTTATAACGTCAACAGAAACATACATCATCTGTGGAAACTTCAACTGTCTAACTATCACGGTTCATGAGATACAAGCTGGTGACAGACGGACAGCGGAGTCTTAGTAATAGGGTCCCTTTGGGCACGGAACCCTACAAACATAATAAAAAAAAAGTTGTGGGTAGTATTTGTTGACCCTATTTTTACACCTAGGTATCTTAATATTATTTTTTATTTTTTATAGTTATGTTATTTTGATTTTTTTGTTATTTTTCTTTATATTTTTTACAATATAATTATATTTGAATAGACATATATATATAAATGATACACAAATATATATATACAAAACTATTTTTTTGTATATTTTCACCCGTAGATAAGGTAAAAAAACTTTCTCTTTTTTTTAATATATAGGAAATAAAATTTAATTTTAGAAAAAGTAAACCGCATTTGATTCTGATAACTACATTCAGTAATATAGCCAAATATTGAATTAGTTGGAAAAATTGGCGGGAAATCAAAAATCGCCAAGAACAGGTTAATCTGAAGATGGACTCGAGCCACGATCTCTACGCACGATCTGGACTTTATATACTTTATAATTTTACTATGTATTGTCTTAGCGATTTTGAGAATTAAGAGGGTTTATTTATTTATTTATTTATTTATTTATTTACAAAAGAACCTTATACCTACTCACAGTTTTATACCAACTCGCAGGTTAAGACAATACTACATAATATAATATAATTAAATTACATATATTTCTACTTATATAATTATCCTTACATAATTAACTAATTTAAAAAGTTACGTACACTTGCAGCAAATTTTGCGAGTGTGGTGTAAAAAATGTCTACTTCTTGACACTGAGCGATCAGTTCATTCAAAAGTGTACACGCATGGAAAGTGGGAGCGTAACGAGCATGCTGTGTGCGTACCACACCCGTCGCGAAGAAGGAGCGCCGCCGCAGCATCGCGTATCGGTCCGGCGCCGCCAGCGAACACCTCGCAAGCGTAGCGGGGTCGTCCACTCGGTTGTGTAATAGCAGATAGTAGTGCACTATAAGCGCCAGCTTACGTCTAAACTCTAGGGTGTCTACCCCTACCATTCCCGCCACGAACATAGATGGGAATAGGTAAGGATAATACCCGTACATTTTTTTATACAAATACCTAGCAAATTTACGCTGGACTTTTTCCATCATGAGCTTGTATTTATCCTCATGTGGAGCCCAGACGATTGCGTTGAACTCTAACTTACTTCTAACATAGGAATTGAACAGCGTCATAATAGTTCCCGTATCCTGAAACCTAGCTGTTTGTCTTATTAAAAAACCTAAAGCCTTGAAGGCTTTTTTACAAGTAACGTGAATATGCTCATTAAAAGTCAGTTCACTGTCCAACATTAGTCCCAAGTCTCTTATTTGTGACACGCGTGCTAGTGGAGTCCCAACTATGTAATAGTCTCTGTCAGGAGAGGCGTGAGACCTGGTGAACGTCATCACCTTGCACTTGGAGCTATTAAACTCCAAGTGATTGCGCTCACTCCAATCTACAACACTGTCGATGTCCTCCTGCAGTGCCTCGGAATCACCTAGATTACCTATACTCAAGTAGAGTTTCAGATCGTCCGCGAACATCAAGCACCGAGCCGTCCTCACAACTTCCGGGAGATCATTTATCATGATGAGAAATTGAGTTGGATCCAAAGTACTTCCCTGACTGATTCCAGAATTAGTCTCATAGGAATATGATCGCATACCGGCTAATTGCACGTATTGTTCCCTATCGGCAAAGTAATTCGCAAACAGTTTTAACAGTTTGGGCGTGAAACCTATTGCAGCGAATTTTTGCAAAAGCACGTCATTATCGACACGGTCAAATGCCTTTCTGAAGTCGAAGTAGGCTACATCAATTGATCTGCGCTTGTCCATAGAGGTTGTGGCATAATCAACAAAGTTGATCAAATTGGTTGCGGTCGATCTGCCTGCTCGGAAGCCATGTTGGCAGTCAGATAGATGTACTCGAACTTGTTGAGTGACTCTGCGGTTAATCATGGATTCAAATATTTTCCCGAAGTCTGAGAGAACAGCTATAGGCCTGTAATTTTCTACTTTAGATCTGGAACCGTCCTTGGGTACAGGCGTAACTCTGGTGGTTTTCCATATACGCGGATATACTGAGAGTTTTATAGACAGGTTGTATATGTACAGGAGTGGTTCTTCCAGTACCGCTACACAATCCTTGACGACATACACACGTGTAACAGACAGACATGACGAAATTACAAAGGCTTTTGTCCTTGGGCTACAAATCCTTTAAAATGGTTTAAAAAATAAAACCTCTAGCACTTTATAAAGGACTAATTTCAGTAAACTCGTGTTCCTAAAAAGGGGCCTTTATCTGATAAGATTTATCTGAAGATTTTTCAGAAACAAATTACATAACAATTCCCATTTATGGAAAAGAGGTTGCTTCATGTTTGTTGAAATAACAATTCCAGTCACTTATTAACCTCAGTTCACATGCTCACTCGGAATTCTTCGACTTTTTGGCAACGATCCACTTTGTAAATACACTTAAGGGGGAGCGTTCATAGTTTAATGTAGTTTAGGCTTTTACGACAAAATTTGGTTTTACGTTGTAAATGTATGGGCACACAAGCTTAAAACATGCTTTTAAGTTTTTTGTGGCCATACATTAACAACGTAATACATAACTGACTTTCAACTAAGTTCGCGAAAGCCATAAATCACATTTATTTAAAATCTGTTATTCAAAAATAAGAAGAATCATTTTACGTTGCACGTTTCGTAGAGGATACGAATCGCTTCCCCTTAAGCTGTTTACACATGAGTTTAATAAGGTACAAACAAAAAATTGTTACGGCCAGTTTCATAATGAAGAAAACGTATGTAGTGCACAGTAAACAACGAGGTCCAACCCCTTGGAATATCGTTGTTTATAAACGTCCCTGTCTGGCTGTATACATATACCTACTTACATTATAATGTTGTTTGTGTAACTAGAGATAAAAACTGAAATTGATACGGTTTTAACTGTTACCTGAGGGGCTTTTTGAGAAGGGTTTGGAGGCTATTATATACATGTACCTTTTCATAATCCTATGAAATATCTTTTTATCCTTTCAGGAATCCTAAAAAGCCCATTTGAATAAAATTACAAACGAGTACATATGCAGTACATCTTCAAGGCCATACCCTGTCTCAGTCCAGTAACACAGCGTAGTATGGGCTTTTCTAACTACGGAGCAAATGCTACGGTAACCGTAGCGTTAAACTGCTACGCTGCTCCGAAGCAAGTTCGCGTAGTATACTATTACCTCTACGAAAGTTTTAATAAACATATCGCCACAACATACAAGCCTCAAGGGGGCGTCAGAGTTGTTTTCTGAGTTTGAACTGTCACGTTAATAGTCAACACTCGTTACACCCTCATTTTACAGATTTTTGACATATCAACGTGATGGCGTCCCAACGTGATGACGTCTCAACGTGACGACGACTTGTCGCCTCACTTCGGGCATACAGGTTTATCTACAGTGTCATCGTAAGTACATAAATACTATGCACATCAATCCCGAAAAACTTTTAAGTGCATATTTGACAGTCAGAATCCGAACCCGAGTCCGACAGAGCTACCGCTGCCACTTGTAACATTCAGATAATATCAGAGAAAATTACTTTAGTCAGTTCTTGGTAAGAATGGTACCTTAGTGTTTGTTGGGGTGTCAGGGCCCGCTGTTCCTAGGTCTTCTGGATGGGAGTTCTGACGGGATAGCTCGAGTAAAATAAACGGAGTGTAATTTTAGGTGCTGTATTTTAAGGATAATAGTGTCGCGTGCGTGTATGTAGGTACAAGATCGGAGATAGAGAGAGAAGAGAAGGACTAAACATAAAAATGAATGATTAACTGAATAAAGGCTGATTGAATAAATGAAGACAGATTGAATGATTGATTGAATTATTGAATGAATGAATGAATATAAATCTAACACGCGCACTTATAAATTAGCCTAAAACCGCGCGGCGGCCGGTACCCGTCACGCACCGGCTTGAAGATTGTCTCCAACAGTGTTTGTAGCACATTCACCTGAGCGGGTCTACTATTTGCTCATGTTGTTAGAAATGACCGCAGTTTGTTATTTTCTTAATACACTAAAAGTATCGAGGGAGCAATACAATTATATGTCTGGCAGCTTCTTAAAGAAACATCTCGTGTAGATAAATGCCGCTGTCTAGTTTAATACGACTTTATACGACGTACCCTTCGGCTTTATTTATGACAGATTATTCTTGTACTCAGCTCAGTAAACACAGGGCTTTTAGGGTTCCGTACCCGAAGGGTGCCAAACAGGACCCATTAATAAGCCTCCGCACTTAATCTGTCTGTCTGTCCGTCCGTCCGTCTGTCACAGGGATATACAGCTTCAGCCGTAATGGGTAGAGGCAGTTAACATTTTCACTGAATACTTTTGCTATAGCCTCTATCACAGCAAATAATAAAGATCAAAATCAATTGAAACCCAAGGGGGGTCCGCATACAAAAACCTCGAAAAAATGCCGAATATCAGCTCAATTCACCAGATATTTTAAGACGTGTAAAGAAGGACGGATTTCAAAACGCACGCTTGGCTTAACACTAATATAGTAATAACGTAAGCACTTAGCTCCAACAAGTAAGCACACAATTTCAATAATACGAGTATAAGTGAATCCTTTTCCCTCAGTCAGTATAAACTCAAGTATATGTACAAAGTAAGACACTCGTACCAAACCCGTGAACTCGAAGAATCAGATAACATACAGTGCGCGCCAATCTTTTAGTCGCCTCTGAATGAGTAACGAGTGCAAGCTTGCGCAGGTACAGTCAAGGAAACAATAATATCAACGGATGATTATTAAATGTTTACTATAAGTGGGAAGGTGTACTTGTTGTACCTACCTGTTTAATTATTTATTTATTATTTTAGTGCAATAATGATACTGATTCGGCGCAACACAACTGATAAGACTAACCTTATTTTGAGCGTCCCGTCTTTGTCTTTTCGATACAGAAAGAAAAGGACAGAACACCTAAATTAAGTTTAGTTCTGTCAATTAAGTCAAGTTGTGTTGCGCCAAATCGGTGTTATTAACTTTATAAATAAAACGCATTAATATAAACACCATTTTCCTACATTGTCGCCTTAAAACACTATAAAGTCCGCAAGGCAAAACAACAAAATAAACTTTAACAAACTAAATCAACAAAACAACAAATAAAGGCAACAAAAACAATAACAAACAGATTCAACGATAAACTTTACGAATCATAGAATTTTAGCCTCGAAGGTACTTTTCATGTAACGCACGCGTGTGTAATGTATGGACGTAGCACTAACACTAACGCATAGTGTTGACACCTGCTAAATGCCAAGCGGGGGGTGTGGTGCGGCACGTAGGCGGGTTAGCTCCGCGCCCTCGCTCCTGTAACGTCCCCCTGACACCGTAAAATGGCTATTGCGTCGCCTCTTGCGGCTATCTTCAAAGGCGAATAAAGGATTGGCGCGCACTGTACTTGCCGCAGATACTGTTTGTATAGCACATCGTGTGTAATAGAGTAGTGTGCATATTGAACAAATTGTCAGTTGAAAATTTTATATATAATGTTACGCGAAGAAGACAATTTTATATATCGCTACTGGTCGTAGATAAAGTTTTGTGTCCATCTGGACATAATTAGACATTAGGACACTCGTGCAGTCTATTACAAAACGAAATAACGTAAATTAGGTTATTTTGCAAAGTAGGTATATACATATAATACACGTTTCACAAATCAAAATTTAATCTTATAAAAATATATGTAATAAAATAATAATTGTACATGAACTAGATTAAAGGTATATTTAATTTATGTAGCAATATTATATACGATTAAAATGGTAGGTAATATATATATAAATATAATACAAGGTGAAATCCAATCAACCGCCCGAATCTATACCGCAAACCCGGCCACGAACCAGGAACAAGGTTCAATGATCACCAACCGAGCCCCCAGCACGAATCCAGGCGGCCGACCAAATCCCATCCTATATACTACATACTAATAGGTTACATATAACTACATGCATACCTCCGCCCATTCGATTAGACTTATTATTGCCCTCGCATGTCGTGACTTGTCATTTTCTTCAGATTTTAGAGCCATCGCTGGCGCTCGACTGCACACTAGTAATGCTCGAGTAAAACATAAACATTCTGTCACGACATGAATCCCCAAAGGAGGAGACAGAGGTGCCCCCGACTTTGAACTGTGAAATGAAAGTAAAATGCGGATTATTACGTCCCAACGTGACGGGTTGTGATTTCTATCACCGTTCTTCGGGCAAAAGTACACGCTTTTTACGGCAGCAGGTTTCCTCACGATATTTTCCTTCATCGTTCAGCAAGTGGTAAGTATTACTAGCTAATACTATGCACATAAATTCTGAAAAACTAATTGGTGCATGCCCGACCGCGGATAGAACTTGGGTCTCAAGATTGAGAGGCCAGGGTTCTACAGCCTGAGCTACCACCCCCAAGTAAATAATCAATATAATAATTTACTATCGAGAAAAGTTGTACCTTGTCAAAAACTTCGATGAATGCATGCAACGCGGGTAACGAACGTTGAACGCGGCTATTTCAGTGAGACCTCGGGGTGGAGATCACGTCCGAAAAGTTTGTATCTTGAACACTGAACTGTTGGTCCAAATGTCGCCCCTAACTTAACCTAACTAGTGTAATTTTGTACAATTTCATCTGACAGTAGGGCATAATAGATCTTAATACCTTGGAATATGTGTCAAAACTGAGCAGAAAGATAGTTTTCTAACTTGTTTAGTTATAGAGTTAAATAAACAGAAAACGGAACACACAGGGTGCTAACTTATTACATCGTTATAGTGGTTGCCATAGAGCGCGGTAAAAATGACAGTTTCACCCATAGAGCACGGCAAAAATTACAGTTTCACCCATAGAGCACGGCAAAAATGACAGCTTCACCCATAGAGCACGGTAAAAATGACAGTTTCACCCATAGAGCACGGCAAAAATGACAGCTTCAACCATAGAGCTAGGTAAAAATTACAGCTTCACTCATAGAACACGGTATAAATGACAGTTTCACCCATAGAGCACGGTAAAACTGATAGTTTCACCCAAGGAGTACGGTAAAATTACAATTTCACCCATAGGTGGATGTGAAGGGTCTTGTTCCCAAACGCACAACATATGATTGTTTTCCTTAAAAAAAAAAAGTTTATGGCACTAAGCGACAAACATTTAAAATTTATGGCACTGAGCGACAATCGTTTAAAGTTTATGGCAATGAGCGACAATCGTTTAAAGCGTGTTTATAGTTGTTGTTGTTTAGGATAATTTACAATGTAATATATAAAATAATTTAACACTTTTAGAAAAGCCTCCATCCATCCATCTGTATTCGTCCACTGCTAGACATAGGCCTCTCTTGGCGGTCTGGAAAGCCTAATTGACATTCAAGTATGCAGATATTGTCGCGTAATAAATCACATTTATTCAATACTTTTTATTCAAAAACAAGAAAAACAATCATAACTTGTGAGTTTGGGAACAAGGCCCGTCGCATCCACCTTAAAGCTCAGCAGAATTTATGCGGCGTCGGATAGATCACGGGAGGTTTCTGATTTTGACAAGACAGGACCTTCACAATGCGCACCTCAAGTTTAATCAAGTTATATTGAAATAACTCCTGAGGGAAGACAGTGAAGACAGAATATTATTCTGTGAATAACAAACTAGTTACAAGTATGAACAAACTCAAATAATACAACATTCTCCCGTATAAGAATTACAGAAAAATTTCGAGCTATCTGGAATCCCAGGAATACTTTCAGATCGTCGTTGAATATTTCAGCAACTGTTGGCTCAAAGCCTACTTTGTTGCAAGCTGCACCAGATTTGGGAGGATTTTTCTTTGTTTCTCTAAACTAGGTACTTGGTTCGTTTCACGAGTGTCTTTCAGCAGTATTAGCATAATTCACAGGGTGTGAATTTGATCTGCAACTTCCCTTACAGTGATGATAATGAGAAATCAAATTATGCTTCGTTATAAAATACGTACCGGAAGTGACGAACAAGTTCTCAACAGAACCCCCTATAGAAGATGCGAACAAAGAAGTATCCACTTCAAAAATACACTGACAATAATTGTTAAGGGAATCACCGAAAACTATGTAAGAAAATATAATACATATAAAAAGCACTTGTATCCAAAACTTTAGAAATATATTAAATATTTATTTCGTCACACTCTTTAGCACTCACTAAACGTTTACAATAAAGTGAAGCTAAGTAAGCCCGTAAGACTCCTGACAAGTAAAGCTAGCTACTTAACAGGAAGAAATCACTAAAGATCCCGTGAAATATTCTTAGAGACAGGAAGCTCCTGCTAAGTGATCGACCGGGAGTCAAAAGGTAAAATTTAAATAAAATGTAACTGTAATCTAATTACCGGGATCTCCTAATAAATTTCGAACAATTTGGGCAAGTTTGAATTGGACTCGAGCACATAGGCTTCTATACCACCACACAATACGAGTACGGAACCCTAACAAAAATATGGTAAATAACGACAATACACTTACATTTCATAGCGAGAAAAACAAGTTGCTAAAATGGTAGCGCCTGGCAAACAATTAGCGGCTCCCGCTGAGTACGGACCCCTAATATCTTAACCATTATAATTACTGTAATCGTTACGTAATTATATTATTCGTAGGTAATAAATAAACTTTTTCGAATTTTTCGGTCTACTTGTTTCAGAAATAAGGGGCAGGAACATGCATGATAATTGTTAAAGCTTAAATTGTTATGCTACTTTTTGGATTTAATGATTTTGTTATATTTGCAGAATACGTGTCAATCGATAGAAGCCGTATTAATACGTAATGTGTGAAAATTTCAACTGGCTACCTATAACGGCTGAAGCTATAGACCCCTGTAACAGATGGACAGACAGACGAACGAACAGATAGACAACGGAAGCTTAGGTATAGTAGGGTCTCGTTTGGCACCCTTTGGGTGTGGAACCCCAAAAAGGCAGAAGGATAATCTTTTCATAATTTAATTTTCTAAATTACCCATTTTAACAAGTTTAACAAGTTGTTTTTAACAAGTTGTTCATGAATAGCAGGAAAATGTTTTCTTTGTTTCGATCTCAATAACTAAGTCCTGGACCTATTAGATCGATTTAAATCAAATCATCGATCAATAATCGATCAAATAAATAGCGGGACTACGAAGATCTTTTTTAATGTCTATTGTATGAAAAAAAGTGACGATTCATTCATACAAGAACTTAAGTAAAAAACAACTATTTTGAACTATATTGTTATAAAAAAGTAAAACACTTGTACTATTCTACATTTTTTTATTGTAATCTACTCAGCGCAGCCGGAGTCGCTCTTATAACATTATCAAGGGCTTTAAGATGTTTACTTACTGAGTGTCCGTGCAAAAAGTAATGTGTTTTTATAAAGTGTCCTAACAATAGCCGACAATCACATCAATCAACTTTATTTTGAACTATTTAAGCCCTGACATCGTACCTGAAATTCAAAAGTTGTCTTAACAAAAGTTAACCGTTAATCAATCCAGCAAAAAGAAGTAAAAGTACACAAGCATTCATACGCAATGTAAAGAGCTTCTTCTTTATTCACTTTGCGATTTGTTAAAATTTTCCTCCTGATGGCTCCCGATCTACACAAATGAGTACGCTGAGAAAAATTATCTCTTTGACGCGTCACTGCTGACGTAAGAGCCGTTTAGCATTATGACAACATAAACTTAGCGTTAAGGATCGACACTGTTTTGGAATAAGCTCTACTCAAACGTTTTTGTTTTTTAACTGTCTATCTCGCTCTAGTTAATCAATTGCTAACGCAAAACGTCAGTCATTTTAAACTTTTTCGCAAAATTTTTACGTAGTTCAGAAAAACTATAAATCGTATAGGAAAACTGTATTTTTATCAAGTTTTTGATTTCTTGCTATAAATTTAAAAAAATATTTGTCATTGTTATGTATCTAATTGAATTACAGTACTCGGAATGCGGCAATGCTATTCGAGAGATTTTCCTTTTTTCTCAAGCAACTTTAAAATTTTACAACATTTTTTTTTTGTTGTTTCTTTGATTATTAAAGCGACTGGTCTAAATGTAGAGTAGGAAGTGGTAATTATTTAGTTTAGCAATTTCGATATTTACTAGCATCTAAAGTCGGAAAGACTACCTAACTCTGCATTTGCTTGTTTGAGGCGTGCCGACCCTTAAAGACTTATCTTTACGTGCGATTTAGAACCTTCGGTCCAAGTTTTGAAGTTGTTTTTGAGAAACAGTAAAAGTTTTTAGTTACCACAATAAAGGTTTTGCCGTAATTTGTGAATTGTACACTAAAGGCTGCAAATAATTAACAGCTTTAAGCACGACTGTTGAAGTTTCTCGCCTTGATACTTGTTCTTGAATAGAAGATAAGTTCAGATAAGCGCTGACTTAAGTGAGACTTTAGTAAAATTCAGAGCAGAATAATGAGTTTTCGTTGTTCCATTTAGTTTAATATTTCATACCTTCGTTTTTGATTACTCAGATTATTTTTGGTAAGCTTATGTAAATCTCACCAGTTTATTTATGTGCTCTCATCATTTGTATTTTAAATGTTTATTTAATACTAGACGTGCCCGCACCTCTGCCCACGTTGACAATATAAACATTTTTGACTGCATAAAATCATAGACTAGTCTATGATAAAACTGAAATTGGTTTAAATTTAAATCTCTAAACGGTCTATATTTTATGAAAAAAAAATCCACATGAACATGGTGAAATCGACAGACCCTGTTTTCCAGTGGTCACAGATACAAATCCCGTAGGGGCACATTTGACATTTGTGTCCGGTCTGCATGCTTCGGAAGGCACATTAAGTTGCTGGTCCATTTGTGCCCGAAGTACGGCGATAGGGCTCACCACTATCACTAAGCGTCGGTGACAGGTGAACCAAGTTTGGACCAAGTGACTTATATTTCACAGTTCACCTTTGTAATCACCTCTGACACCCTCTCGAGGATTCATGTCACGACGATATGTGTGTTTTTTCAATAAACTTTCGTGTCATTTTGCAAAAACGATGATGATAACTTTATATGAAATCCTCAAATATTAGTAGTGAAACGTTCTAGTATTTTGCTTAGATATCTCCTAAATTAGCTCGTATTTAGGATTCGAAGTCAGTGTTGATGTTAGACTAGAATTACTCGATCATTATTTGAGTAAAATTTATTGAAAAAGGCGTTACTTTGCGGAAGTCCATCATAAATTTGTAGATATATTAATAATTTGCAATATTCCGCTAAACACTCTTACCATGCTATTCAAAATGCAGACTCAAGCACCGCCCGCCCTCCCGCATAAAACATGCACAAGCAAAGCAAGCAGTACGAGCACAAAATAAAGCAATTTTAAATAACAAGCAAGAAAACTTATCGACACGTGTTTCGCCTCTAAACGAGGCATCCTCGGGATATGTAGTCCGCCCGACCGCTCGACAGCAAATGACGAGCTGCCGCCCGGAGCTCACCTTTTATACACCGGCCTGGCTAGTTGTTTGGTGGGAATAAATGGATGACGAAAACATACGTAAAAGGGGAGTACTTATAAAATTTGTTTGTTCGTTGAGTAAATCAGAGTTATTCTTGTTTTTCAATATCTCTAACTGTTCTAGCACACACATTCTTAAACCTTTCTTACAAATATGTTTTATATCAAATGAATGATTGTTAGGCAAACTATGACCGGACTCTAAAATATGTTTCGCAAAATGTGATTTTTCGGGATGATTATTTCTATAGGCTGAGATGTGTTCTTTATACCTAGTTTCAAAGCTACGACCCGTTTGACCGATGTAAACACCGTTACATTCACTGCAGCACAATTTGTAAATACCCGACTGTTGCTTTTTATCTAACTTATCCTTTCCATTGCAAAGCCGCTTGATCTTATTATTAGTTCTGAAAGCAACGCGAACACCAGAACGCCGAAAGATCTTCGCAACCCGTTCAGAAATCGGTCCTAGGTAAGTTAAGCTGGTTTTATATTTTTGAATACTTTCAGGCTGTAAAGCGGACAAACTACTTCTGATAATACTATTTTGTTTTTTATGGATTAATCGGTCAACCATTTTAGTACTATACCCGTTATTAAAAGCAATCTGATATATGATATTGAGCTCTTTTTTATAGTTGTCCGGACTTAAGGGCACCGTCATTAATCTGTGAACATAACAACGAAAAGCAGCAAGTTTATGTTCCCAAGGGTGACAAGATGAAGCGGGTATTACAGTATCGGTGTGTGTTGGCTTACGGTATATTTGAAATTCATGTTGATGTTGTGATCTTGTAATAGTTAAATCTAGAAAATTAAGGGAGTTTTCTTGTTCGACTTCTAATTTAAATTTTATTTTTGAGTGAATTTTGTTAAGTTTGTTGACAAATATATCTAGCTGCCTACTAGTACCCGTCCAGCAAAGAATGACGTCATCAACGAATCTATAATAATACAAAATATTAGAATTATTGACAATATGTTTGGTCTCGAAACTGTCCATGAAAATATCAGCCATCAACGGACTTAAGGGTGAACCCATTGCTAAACCTTCTTTTTGCATGTAGAAACTATTGTTGAATTTGAAATAGTTTTGTTGCATGCAAACTGATGTGAGGTTTAGGAGGTCATCAATTTCGCCAGTGTGAAGACGTTGTTTTTCTAACAAATTTCTAATTATAGTCAAACATTCGTCATAAGGAACATTGGTAAATAAGCTATCTACATCCAAAGATACTAACTTCGCATTAGAGGGTAAATGAACATTATGAATTTTCGATATTAAATCCTCTTTATTCTTAAGACAATAGATAGGCTTGAAAGAAGTTTTTTCTAACAAAATGTGATTTAACCGTTTTGACAAATCATAAGCTGGGGCACCGATGTAAGAGACAACTGGACGAACCGGAATGTTATCTTTGTGTATTTTTGGCAAACCGTACAAAGCTGGGGCCACGGGGTTCATAGGCAGTAATTTCGCTTTAGATTGAGTGTTATCTGGAAAAACAAAGGATGTGTTATTGACGGCCAATTTTAGCTCAGCTTGAAATTTCTTAGTTGGATCCGAATTAAGTGGAACAAACTCGTCACCCTGAATGACGTCATTCACTTTACTATTATATTCTTCGCGATTCATTATAACTACTGTATTACCTTTATCCGCTTTTGAAATTACTAGATCGTTATCATTAACCCTACACTGAATCGATTTAAATGTTGCTAGTTCCGGGTTGATTTGTTCTTTTGAGGAGACAGCAACTTTTTGTATTTCATTCGTAACTAAACTCTTAACAATATTATCTTTTTTAGAAACTATAGCAGTAATCTCAGCATCAACAGCTAAATTTTGCAATGAATTTTGGGACAAATTAGAAGGAATATTGTATTTTAAGCCCTTTTCCAAAAGTGACATCTCGCTAGTAGGAAAATCAATGTTAGTTAAATTTTTTACGCGAGGGTGGAATGGAAATGTTGACGAATTTTGCACGGGATGGTTAATTAAACGGTTATTACACTGTATTAATCTGTCCAACTTGCCCCTCTGGATGAGATATTTTTCGTGTACCACTTTCGACGCCAAATCTCTAGCCTTTCTGTCTAGGCTATCAAATTCACTGCTGTGTAAAGAAAAAGTTAATTCAGTATGGAGAACTTTTAGATGAGTTTTAAGATTATTTCTTACCGAGAACCAATACCTTATTTCATCATTCAACCACGCTAGTTGTGCTTTTTTGATAGCTAAAAACGATGACCTAGTGTGTATGTTACAACGGATATTTAATTTTATGTAGTTGGGGACAATTTGATTTTTCTTACATTGTTGATTAAACCAAACATTTTGTGAAGCAAGTCGATGTAATTTGGTAAGCTTAACATACAATTTCGCCTGTTCAGCTATGCTTGCTGACCGAATAAAATTTATTGAAAAAGGCGTTACTTTGCGGAAGTCCATCATAAATTTGTAGATATATTAATAATTTGCAATATTCCGCTAAACACTCTTACCATGCTATTCAAAATGCAGACTCAAGCACCGCCCGCCCTCCCGCATAAAACATGCACAAGCAAAGCAAGCAGTACGAGCACAAAATAAAGCAATTTTAAATAACAAGCAAGAAAACTTATCGACACGTGTTTCGCCTCTAAACGAGGCATCCTCGGGATATGTAGTCCGCCCGACCGCTCGACAGCAAATGACGAGCTGCCGCCCGGAGCTCACCTTTTATACACCGGCCTGGCTAGTTGTTTGGTGGGAATAAATGGATGACGAAAACATACGTAAAAGGGGAGTACTTATAAAATTTGTTTGTTCGTTGAGTAAATCAGAGTTATTCTTGTTTTTCAATATCTCTAACTGTTCTAGCACACACATTCTTAAACCTTTCTTACAAATATGTTTTATATCAAATGAATGATTGTTAGGCAAACTATGACCGGACTCTAAAATATGTTTCGCAAAATGTGATTTTTCGGGATGATTATTTCTATAGGCTGAGATGTGTTCTTTATACCTAGTTTCAAAGCTACGACCCGTTTGACCGATGTAAACACCGTTACATTCACTGCAGCACAATTTGTAAATACCCGACTGTTGCTTTTTATCTAACTTATCCTTTCCATTGCAAAGCCGCTTGATCTTATTATTAGTTCTGAAAGCAACGCGAACACCAGAACGCCGAAAGATCTTCGCAACCCGTTCAGAAATCGGTCCTAGGTAAGTTAAGCTGGTTTTATATTTTTGAATACTTTCAGGCTGTAAAGCGGACAAACTACTTCTGATAATACTATTTTGTTTTTTATGGATTAATCGGTCAACCATTTTAGTACTATACCCGTTATTAAAAGCAATCTGATATATGATATTGAGCTCTTTTTTATAGTTGTCCGGACTTAAGGGCACCGTCATTAATCTGTGAACATAACAACGAAAAGCAGCAAGTTTATGTTCCCAAGGGTGACAAGATGAAGCGGGTATTACAGTATCGGTGTGTGTTGGCTTACGGTATATTTGAAATTCATGTTGATGTTGTGATCTTGTAATAGTTAAATCTAGAAAATTAAGGGAGTTTTCTTGTTCGACTTCTAATTTAAATTTTATTTTTGAGTGAATTTTGTTAAGTTTGTTGACAAATATATCTAGCTGCCTACTAGTACCCGTCCAGCAAAGAATGACGTCATCAACGAATCTATAATAATACAAAATATTAGAATTATTGACAATATGTTTGGTCTCGAAACTGTCCATGAAAATATCAGCCATCAACGGACTTAAGGGTGAACCCATTGCTAAACCTTCTTTTTGCATGTAGAAACTATTGTTGAATTTGAAATAGTTTTGTTGCATGCAAACTGATGTGAGGTTTAGGAGGTCATCAATTTCGCCAGTGTGAAGACGTTGTTTTTCTAACAAATTTCTAATTATAGTCAAACATTCGTCATAAGGAACATTGGTAAATAAGCTATCTACATCCAAAGATACTAACTTCGCATTAGAGGGTAAATGAACATTATGAATTTTCGATATTAAATCCTCTTTATTCTTAAGACAATAGATAGGCTTGAAAGAAGTTTTTTCTAACAAAATGTGATTTAACCGTTTTGACAAATCATAAGCTGGGGCACCGATGTAAGAGACAACTGGACGAACCGGAATGTTATCTTTGTGTATTTTTGGCAAACCGTACAAAGCTGGGGCCACGGGGTTCATAGGCAGTAATTTCGCTTTAGATTGAGTGTTATCTGGAAAAACAAAGGATGTGTTATTGACGGCCAATTTTAGCTCAGCTTGAAATTTCTTAGTTGGATCCGAATTAAGTGGAACAAACTCGTCACCCTGAATGACGTCATTCACTTTACTATTATATTCTTCGCGATTCATTATAACTACTGTATTACCTTTATCCGCTTTTGAAATTACTAGATCGTTATCATTAACCCTACACTGAATCGATTTAAATGTTGCTAGTTCCGGGTTGATTTGTTCTTTTGAGGAGACAGCAACTTTTTGTATTTCATTCGTAACTAAACTCTTAACAATATTATCTTTTTTAGAAACTATAGCAGTAATCTCAGCATCAACAGCTAAATTTTGCAATGAATTTTGGGACAAATTAGAAGGAATATTGTATTTTAAGCCCTTTTCCAAAAGTGACATCTCGCTAGTAGGAAAATCAATGTTAGTTAAATTTTTTACGCGAGGGTGGAATGGAAATGTTGACGAATTTTGCACGGGATGGTTAATTAAACGGTTATTACACTGTATTAATCTGTCCAACTTGCCCCTCTGGATGAGATATTTTTCGTGTACCACTTTCGACGCCAAATCTCTAGCCTTTCTGTCTAGGCTATCAAATTCACTTTCATGAACCCCGTGGCCCCAGCTTTGTACGGTTTGCCAAAAATACACAAAGATAACATTCCGGTTCGTCCAGTTGTCTCTTACATCGGTGCCCCAGCTTATGATTTGTCAAAACGGTTAAATCACATTTTGTTAGAAAAAACTTCTTTCAAGCCTATCTATTGTCTTAAGAATAAAGAGGATTTAATATCGAAAATTCATAATGTTCATTTACCCTCTAATGCGAAGTTAGTATCTTTGGATGTAGATAGCTTATTTACCAATGTTCCTTATGACGAATGTTTGACTATAATTAGAAATTTGTTAGAAAAACAACGTCTTCACACTGGCGAAATTGATGACCTCCTAAACCTCACATCAGTTTGCATGCAACAAAACTATTTCAAATTCAACAATAGTTTCTACATGCAAAAAGAAGGTTTAGCAATGGGTTCACCCTTAAGTCCGTTGATGGCTGATATTTTCATGGACAGTTTCGAGACCAAACATATTGTCAATAATTCTAATATTTTGTATTATTATAGATTCGTTGATGACGTCATTCTTTGCTGGACGGGTACTAGTAGGCAGCTAGATATATTTGTCAACAAACTTAACAAAATTCACTCAAAAATAAAATTTAAATTAGAAGTCGAACAAGAAAACTCCCTTAATTTTCTAGATTTAACTATTACAAGATCACAACATCAACATGAATTTCAAATATACCGTAAGCCAACACACACCGATACTGTAATACCCGCTTCATCTTGTCACCCTTGGGAACATAAACTTGCTGCTTTTCGTTGTTATGTTCACAGATTAATGACGGTGCCCTTAAGTCCGGACAACTATAAAAAAGAGCTCAATATCATATATCAGATTGCTTTTAATAACGGGTATAGTACTAAAATGGTTGACCGATTAATCCATAAAAAACAAAATAGTATTATCAGAAGTAGTTTGTCCGCTTTACAGCCTGAAAGTATTCAAAAATATAAAACCAGCTTAACTTACCTAGGACCGATTTCTGAACGGGTTGCGAAGATCTTTCGGCGTTCTGGTGTTCGCGTTGCTTTCAGAACTAATAATAAGATCAAGCGGCTTTGCAATGGAAAGGATAAGTTAGATAAAAAGCAACAGTCGGGTATTTACAAATTGTGCTGCAGTGAATGTAACGGTGTTTACATCGGTCAAACGGGTCGTAGCTTTGAAACTAGGTATAAAGAACACATCTCAGCCTATAGAAATAATCATCCCGAAAAATCACATTTTGCGAAACATATTTTAGAGTCCGGTCATAGTTTGCCTAACAATCATTCATTTGATATAAAACATATTTGTAAGAAAGGTTTAAGAATGTGTGTGCTAGAACAGTTAGAGATATTGAAAAACAAGAATAACTCTGATTTACTCAACGAACAAACAAATTTTATAAGTACTCCCCTTTTACGTATGTTTTCGTCATCCATTTATTCCCACCAAACAACTAGCCAGGCCGGTGTATAAAAGGTGAGCTCCGGGCGGCAGCTCGTTATTTGCTGTCGAGCGGTCGGGCGGACTACATATCCCGAGGATGCCTCGTTTAGAGGCGAAACACGTGTCGATAAGTTTTCTTGCTTGTTATTTAAAATTGCTTTATTTTGTGCTCGTACTGCTTGCTTTGCTTGTGCATGTTTTATGCGGGAGGGCGGGCGGTGCTTGAGTCTGCATTTTGAATAGCATGGTAAGAGTGTTTAGCGGAATATTGCAAATTATTAATATATCTACAAATTTATGATGGACTTCCGCAAAGTAACGCCTTTTTCAATAAATTTTATTCGGTCAGCAAGCATAGCTGAACAGGCGAAATTGTTATGTTAAGCTTACCAAATTACATCGACTTGCTTCACAAAATGTTTGGTTTAATCAACAATGTAAGAAAAATCAAATTGTCCCCAACTACATAAAATTAAATATCCGTTGTAACATACACACTAGGTCATCGTTTTTAGCTATCAAAAAAGCACAACTAGCGTGGTTGAATGATGAAATAAGGTATTGGTTCTCGGTAAGAAATAATCTTAAAACTCATCTAAAAGTTCTCCATACTGAATTAACTTTTTCTTTACACAGCAGTGAATTTGATAGCCTAGACAGAAAGGCTAGAGATTTGGCGTCGAAAGTGGTACACGAAAAATATCTCATCCAGAGGGGCAAGTTGGACAGATTAATACAGTGTAATAACCGTTTAATTAACCATCCCGTGCAAAATTCGTCAACATTTCCATTCCACCCTCGCGTAAAAAATTTAACTAACATTGATTTTCCTACTAGCGAGATGTCACTTTTGGAAAAGGGCTTAAAATACAATATTCCTTCTAATTTGTCCCAAAATTCATTGCAAAATTTAGCTGTTGATGCTGAGATTACTGCTATAGTTTCTAAAAAAGATAATATTGTTAAGAGTTTAGTTACGAATGAAATACAAAAAGTTGCTGTCTCCTCAAAAGAACAAATCAACCCGGAACTAGCAACATTTAAATCGATTCAGTGTAGGGTTAATGATAACGATCTAGTAATTTCAAAAGCGGATAAAGGTAATACAGTAGTTATAATGAATCGCGAAGAATATAATAGTAAAGTGAATGACGTCATTCAGGGTGACGAGTTTGTTCCACTTAATTCGGATCCAACTAAGAAATTTCAAGCTGAGCTAAAATTGGCCGTCAATAACACATCCTTTGTTTTTCCAGATAACACTCAATCTAAAGCGAAATTACTGCCTATGAACCCCGTGGCCCCAGCTTTGTACGGTTTGCCAAAAATACACAAAGATAACATTCCGGTTCGTCCAGTTGTCTCTTACATCGGTGCCCCAGCTTATGATTTGTCAAAACGGTTAAATCACATTTTGTTAGAAAAAACTTCTTTCAAGCCTATCTATTGTCTTAAGAATAAAGAGGATTTAATATCGAAAATTCATAATGTTCATTTACCCTCTAATGCGAAGTTAGTATCTTTGGATGTAGATAGCTTATTTACCAATGTTCCTTATGACGAATGTTTGACTATAATTAGAAATTTGTTAGAAAAACAACGTCTTCACACTGGCGAAATTGATGACCTCCTAAACCTCACATCAGTTTGCATGCAACAAAACTATTTCAAATTCAACAATAGTTTCTACATGCAAAAAGAAGGTTTAGCAATGGGTTCACCCTTAAGTCCGTTGATGGCTGATATTTTCATGGACAGTTTCGAGACCAAACATATTGTCAATAATTCTAATATTTTGTATTATTATAGATTCGTTGATGACGTCATTCTTTGCTGGACGGGTACTAGTAGGCAGCTAGATATATTTGTCAACAAACTTAACAAAATTCACTCAAAAATAAAATTTAAATTAGAAGTCGAACAAGAAAACTCCCTTAATTTTCTAGATTTAACTATTACAAGATCACAACATCAACATGAATTTCAAATATACCGTAAGCCAACACACACCGATACTGTAATACCCGCTTCATCTTGTCACCCTTGGGAACATAAACTTGCTGCTTTTCGTTGTTATGTTCACAGATTAATGACGGTGCCCTTAAGTCCGGACAACTATAAAAAAGAGCTCAATATCATATATCAGATTGCTTTTAATAACGGGTATAGTACTAAAATGGTTGACCGATTAATCCATAAAAAACAAAATAGTATTATCAGAAGTAGTTTGTCCGCTTTACAGCCTGAAAGTATTCAAAAATATAAAACCAGCTTAACTTACCTAGGACCGATTTCTGAACGGGTTGCGAAGATCTTTCGGCGTTCTGGTGTTCGCGTTGCTTTCAGAACTAATAATAAGATCAAGCGGCTTTGCAATGGAAAGGATAAGTTAGATAAAAAGCAACAGTCGGGTATTTACAAATTGTGCTGCAGTGAATGTAACGGTGTTTACATCGGTCAAACGGGTCGTAGCTTTGAAACTAGGTATAAAGAACACATCTCAGCCTATAGAAATAATCATCCCGAAAAATCACATTTTGCGAAACATATTTTAGAGTCCGGTCATAGTTTGCCTAACAATCATTCATTTGATATAAAACATATTTGTAAGAAAGGTTTAAGAATGTGTGTGCTAGAACAGTTAGAGATATTGAAAAACAAGAATAACTCTGATTTACTCAACGAACAAACAAATTTTATAAGTACTCCCCTTTTACGTATGTTTTCGTCATCCATTTATTCCCACCAAACAACTAGCCAGGCCGGTGTATAAAAGGTGAGCTCCGGGCGGCAGCTCGTTATTTGCTGTCGAGCGGTCGGGCGGACTACATATCCCGAGGATGCCTCGTTTAGAGGCGAAACACGTGTCGATAAGTTTTCTTGCTTGTTATTTAAAATTGCTTTATTTTGTGCTCGTACTGCTTGCTTTGCTTGTGCATGTTTTATGCGGGAGGGCGGGCGGTGCTTGAGTCTGCATTTTGAATAGCATGGTAAGAGTGTTTAGCGGAATATTGCAAATTATTAATATATCTACAAATTTATGATGGACTTCCGCAAAGTAACGCCTTTTTCAATAAATTTTATTC
Organism: Ypsolopha sequella; assembly: GCA_934047225.1. Taxonomy (NCBI): domain Eukaryota; kingdom Metazoa; phylum Arthropoda; class Insecta; order Lepidoptera; family Ypsolophidae; genus Ypsolopha; species Ypsolopha sequella. The sequence goes on along the minus strand of OW203990.1, from coordinate 2,009,509 downwards.
GGTCAGCAAGCATAGCTGAACAGGCGAAATTGTTATGTTAAGCTTACCAAATTACATCGACTTGCTTCACAAAATGTTTGGTTTAATCAACAATGTAAGAAAAATCAAATTGTCCCCAACTACATAAAATTAAATATCCGTTGTAACATACACACTAGGTCATCGTTTTTAGCTATCAAAAAAGCACAACTAGCGTGGTTGAATGATGAAATAAGGTATTGGTTCTCGGTAAGAAATAATCTTAAAACTCATCTAAAAGTTCTCCATACTGAATTAACTTTTTCTTTACACAGCAGTGAATTTGATAGCCTAGACAGAAAGGCTAGAGATTTGGCGTCGAAAGTGGTACACGAAAAATATCTCATCCAGAGGGGCAAGTTGGACAGATTAATACAGTGTAATAACCGTTTAATTAACCATCCCGTGCAAAATTCGTCAACATTTCCATTCCACCCTCGCGTAAAAAATTTAACTAACATTGATTTTCCTACTAGCGAGATGTCACTTTTGGAAAAGGGCTTAAAATACAATATTCCTTCTAATTTGTCCCAAAATTCATTGCAAAATTTAGCTGTTGATGCTGAGATTACTGCTATAGTTTCTAAAAAAGATAATATTGTTAAGAGTTTAGTTACGAATGAAATACAAAAAGTTGCTGTCTCCTCAAAAGAACAAATCAACCCGGAACTAGCAACATTTAAATCGATTCAGTGTAGGGTTAATGATAACGATCTAGTAATTTCAAAAGCGGATAAAGGTAATACAGTAGTTATAATGAATCGCGAAGAATATAATAGTAAAGTGAATGACGTCATTCAGGGTGACGAGTTTGTTCCACTTAATTCGGATCCAACTAAGAAATTTCAAGCTGAGCTAAAATTGGCCGTCAATAACACATCCTTTGTTTTTCCAGATAACACTCAATCTAAAGCGAAATTACTGCCTATGAACCCCGTGGCCCCAGCTTTGTACGGTTTGCCAAAAATACACAAAGATAACATTCCGGTTCGTCCAGTTGTCTCTTACATCGGTGCCCCAGCTTATGATTTGTCAAAACGGTTAAATCACATTTTGTTAGAAAAAACTTCTTTCAAGCCTATCTATTGTCTTAAGAATAAAGAGGATTTAATATCGAAAATTCATAATGTTCATTTACCCTCTAATGCGAAGTTAGTATCTTTGGATGTAGATAGCTTATTTACCAATGTTCCTTATGACGAATGTTTGACTATAATTAGAAATTTGTTAGAAAAACAACGTCTTCACACTGGCGAAATTGATGACCTCCTAAACCTCACATCAGTTTGCATGCAACAAAACTATTTCAAATTCAACAATAGTTTCTACATGCAAAAAGAAGGTTTAGCAATGGGTTCACCCTTAAGTCCGTTGATGGCTGATATTTTCATGGACAGTTTCGAGACCAAACATATTGTCAATAATTCTAATATTTTGTATTATTATAGATTCGTTGATGACGTCATTCTTTGCTGGACGGGTACTAGTAGGCAGCTAGATATATTTGTCAACAAACTTAACAAAATTCACTCAAAAATAAAATTTAAATTAGAAGTCGAACAAGAAAACTCCCTTAATTTTCTAGATTTAACTATTACAAGATCACAACATCAACATGAATTTCAAATATACCGTAAGCCAACACACACCGATACTGTAATACCCGCTTCATCTTGTCACCCTTGGGAACATAAACTTGCTGCTTTTCGTTGTTATGTTCACAGATTAATGACGGTGCCCTTAAGTCCGGACAACTATAAAAAAGAGCTCAATATCATATATCAGATTGCTTTTAATAACGGGTATAGTACTAAAATGGTTGACCGATTAATCCATAAAAAACAAAATAGTATTATCAGAAGTAGTTTGTCCGCTTTACAGCCTGAAAGTATTCAAAAATATAAAACCAGCTTAACTTACCTAGGACCGATTTCTGAACGGGTTGCGAAGATCTTTCGGCGTTCTGGTGTTCGCGTTGCTTTCAGAACTAATAATAAGATCAAGCGGCTTTGCAATGGAAAGGATAAGTTAGATAAAAAGCAACAGTCGGGTATTTACAAATTGTGCTGCAGTGAATGTAACGGTGTTTACATCGGTCAAACGGGTCGTAGCTTTGAAACTAGGTATAAAGAACACATCTCAGCCTATAGAAATAATCATCCCGAAAAATCACATTTTGCGAAACATATTTTAGAGTCCGGTCATAGTTTGCCTAACAATCATTCATTTGATATAAAACATATTTGTAAGAAAGGTTTAAGAATGTGTGTGCTAGAACAGTTAGAGATATTGAAAAACAAGAATAACTCTGATTTACTCAACGAACAAACAAATTTTATAAGTACTCCCCTTTTACGTATGTTTTCGTCATCCATTTATTCCCACCAAACAACTAGCCAGGCCGGTGTATAAAAGGTGAGCTCCGGGCGGCAGCTCGTCATTTGCTGTCGAGCGGTCGGGCGGACTACATATCCCGAGGATGCCTCGTTTAGAGGCGAAACACGTGTCGATAAGTTTTCTTGCTTGTTATTTAAAATTGCTTTATTTTGTGCTCGTACTGCTTGCTTTGCTTGTGCATGTTTTATGCGGGAGGGCGGGCGGTGCTTGAGTCTGCATTTTGAATAGCATGGTAAGAGTGTTTAGCGGAATATTGCAAATTATTAATATATCTACAAAAAAATTATTTGAGTAAACAAATGTCTAAGCAAATTAGAATCAAATATAGACTAATGTTGACTTTCGGTGTTTCTACGTTTATTAGTTAGAACTAAACAAGCGTCGATAGCTCAGTAGGAGGGGTGCCGACACCATGAGAAGTGAAACCGGCAGAGTGATTACAATATGTATACAAATTATGTACAGGGTGTCCCATAAGTGGCACGTCACAGTGACACTGGAGGTAGGCCAGCTTAAGAGGCACCGAACCAGCCTAACATGACCTAACATAAAAGTTGCATGGTTTTCAAGTTATTGGTAAATTAGTGATTTTTGTGAATTTTCACTTTTTTTACATTTTTAGTGCCAGCGTTCACTTGGTAAGCTCCCGAAGTTTTTTTTTATGTGTATGGAGTCAAGAATAGTAAATTAAGATTTCAGAAGCGTTATTTTGTCAATAACTGATGTAAAATGCTGAAAAACACTTGATTCATCTCAATTAATATTATCAGCAAAACATTAACTTCAACTTTGACCAACTGCCTTGAAAAAAAAATCCTCGAAACGGAAAGAGCAACTAACGTCAAATTTAAGCCCAAATTTAAGGTTTCAAATAAACCAATGAAAGTTAAACCTGTTTTTTATTGTCATTGAACTTTTATCCACTGTTCGGTGCCTCTTAAGCTGGCCTACCTCCAGTGCCACTGTGGCGTGCCACTTATGGGACACCCTGTATAAACGATCCCTTTCAATAGAATCCGGCAATAATGTAAACAAACAATGATTTATAAGAAATAACAGATAATGCAATTTGTTATAATAACTATTATTATTATTAGATATTATTACATGCTGTAATAATATTAGATTATTATAGCAAATTGCATTATCTGTTATTTTTTATAAAACATTTTTATCGAAAGGATTCTATTGAAATGGAGTGTACATATAAAGTCTGTAATCGTTAGGTGTGACCAGGCGATTAATAAATTATGTTACAGTTGCACAAAATACTATTATCTACTTCCATACAAAAGCTGTTTTACAAGTACTTACCTACATTGTTAATTAGATGTTATAATAATTACAATATAACACCGTGATTGCTGAAGAAATGAAGCCACGCTCTATTTTCTCATTCTCGCTTCTGATCGGTTCCCTAGCGGTAAATCTGTCAATTCAATTTTTTCTTTAAATATTTAGTTGCAAATATCGATGACGATATTTTATCAGAAACTAGATAAAATGGCATTGAATTGACGATGTTTTAAAGTATTGTGTGCAACTGAATATAATTAGACATATATGTTACGATTTGCATCTAACGATAGTTTTCAAATAAAGAAAACTGTTTCGGCGCTGAAATAATATGTATTTTTAAGATTTGCTTGACACAAAAAATCTTGGGCCTCCTCCTCCGTTACTAAAACAACCTTATACAGGTTTAAGGGTTTTCAAAATTCTCGATTTTCTAAGTACCTACAAAATAAGATTAGATGTAAGATATACGAGTAAATGAATTTTATAAAAACATTATATTTAGTAGAGAAAAAAAATGTTTTTATTTCTAACTTATAGAAATCTTTTGCGTAAGCCCGCAGTTTCTTACCCTCTTGGCCCTTTGTAAATTTATTCAAAGTGTAAATATTTTCTTAACTGTGGTTTTCTCGAGGGATCGGCTTTTATGTTTAGTTTGGACTGCTCCTATTCACGAACTTTAAAAATATCTGAGACGCCCAGACTTATGTCTAGTTTACAAGAGTAGAGTAACTGGTTATGTACTAGGTTTAATAACATTCCTAACTCAATATATATACTCGTATTGCTACATAATTTAAATAAACCTTTAATCAAGTTCATGTACATTTATTAATTTATTACATATATTTTTATAAGATTAATTTTGACTTGTGAAACGTGTATTATATATACCTACTTTGCAAAATAAACTATTTGAATTTAGATATATAGAGTCAGAAAATTAAACCACATGCTCTACTGCCTTTGTTTTATGGCTTTTGCAAACACATAAATTTTTGTAGCTCTCCCGTAGAGTATGACAAGTAGGTATTAAAATTTTATATGGGGTACTGAATTTTTAATTCGCGTTGTTTTAACCTGCTCTGGCAAGGCGTCGTGTACATAATACTATAATACATTTTTAAAAAATCCTTTGTAAAATTCTTTGAGTGCCGTCTAGCGTATGGCTAGCCAATTGACCGATTAATATGATTATTCCATTGAGAAAATATCCAGCTTCCATACTTCCGATTTTTTTTTCCAGTTTGCAGTCATATCAATTTGTTCATACGAGCACTCTGAATTTAATAATATAAACAAATATATCCTGGGTTTTATATGAAAGTGAAAGTTAGATCATCTTGCTTAAGTTTTTGAGCAAATGATTAATACCCCCGTATGCCTCAAAATTGTTAATACTTGTTCAATACATAAAATACATTTCAATGCAAGTGCTCGTAAAGGCCCACTTTTTATGCATCAAAACCGAACAGAAAGTCGATTATTTTGCCCTACGGCTTTATTAGTATATATTTTTTTATTTATTTACAATGGTTGGCTAACCTGCAGCCTTTCCTGTATACCATAAATGTTATACTTTTTTTTCCACTGTTTAACGGCTCTGGATACAGTCCTTTTGAGCCAATCATAATTTAAAGTTTACAAGATTATATTTGTTTTATTTCCTCACACTATGCATTGAAAAACGTATGTAGTATGATACATGGGCGTAAGAGCAATAAATTACTCGGTTACGTTTAAAACACTCGCTACTATCGTGTTTTAAATCGTCCTCGTAATTTATTCCTTTTCGCCCTTGTAAAATAAACTACTATTTTGTCACTTTTAAATTTATATTCATTAATTAATTAATTAATTCAACGTGCTCGGAATTGTCTTATGTTTAACGGGGCTAGGGTAAAGCTTGGAACGATTGATTTATATATGAGTAAGCTATACATTTTATATTACGCCCCAAATTGTGCTTGATAAGTAATGTGAGGAGGGCAGATTAATTTTCACAGCGTGTACTAAAACCATAATCATGACGAGAGCCTCTCGGGGTTCCGTAGCTACTCTTCGCTCGAAAGATGAAGTAATTACTTATTGGGTCTGGGAGTTTGTTTTACGCCAACCTTTAGCTATTAGAAGATATTGATCCCCGAAGGGCATATTTTTTATTGTGTTATATTGTTTATAGAAAACCCGGAACATACAGGATGCGATCAAATTTGTTGAGTTATTAATAATGGAAGCCTAAGTCTATGTAATAACGAAGTAATAACGTACTCTAAGTAATAACGAAAAGGGAAACTATTGTAAAACGAAATTAAGTGTCCAGCCCCTATATTGTGTATCTTTAGTTGCCAACTGGACTGGGTGCCTATCATCAAAAACATAGATAAAAACGGAACTTTCAAAATTGCCTTTAGTGGGTATTGAACTATTTACGAACTGTGTCGTCACTTCAAGTGCGAACATATCCTTAGACAATCGGAATTCGGAATGTTTTTGATGATAGACACCCAGTTCAGATGGCAACTACAGATACATTTATGCCTATTAAGGCCTATTAAGGCCCTCTGGATTAGGTCACTCTTGCATAAAGCCTGCCATTGAGGTGCTATGTGGAAGGTCTTTTTGAAATTGTACAATTTAAAGTATCTTTTTAGAGTTCCGTACCTTAAAATATTTTTATACTTATAAACACAAGAAAAATAACAATTAAAATATTTTCGAGATATATTTCGGCCCACTTTAATTGTATAGTTATTGTATTGATTTTCTACTTATATAGGCATTTATATTTTGCTTAACTCAAATAAAGAAAAAAATATTTAATCACTTTGTTGTTTATTAGAGTTTCGTACACGAAGGGTGCCAAATGGAATCCTATCACTAAGCGTCCACTGGCTGTCCCTCTCGGAGTCCAAAGCTTCATAGGTAGAGTACATAAAGAGCTCGCACACCCTAGCGATACAGTCCTCGTTTTCATTCCGAGGTACCGGAACCCCAAGAAATACTATTTAAATGAGTCATGTTTTCAAGTTGATTGTAATAAAATGTGTGGACGTGTATACTGTGTGTCTGATAAAACTTTTAGTTGCCTTTTACATGGGACCTGCTTCTCACAACTAAAAGCATCACTAAGGCCAGATAGCTCGGGAGCCGAGTTCTAATTTACTTGACAATGGGAGCGTTTCCAATTAGCCGAGTCGAATTAATTTTTCTCCCGGGAAAGACTGGGAAAGCGAACTTTCGTATATTATGCGCTAAAGTACGTAAGTAGGCAAGTAGATATTGCAAATTGAGTTACCTTCAGTTACCCCCTGAGCACCGCCAAGCGAGTAATTTCATAAATGCTAGCGATATATCTTGGGCTTGTTGTTTTTGTTTACAAGTTTTGGAGGGAAAATACACGGACGTATGTAATAATAGTATATTTCGTGACGAGTACAAAATGGCGGATTTTCTTACCCGAGGAGTGAAGGTTTCGACGTGAGCCGAAGGCTTACATTCCGAGGGTAAGAAAACCCATTTTTACTCGTTGCGGACGATACTTTTTCTACTACCTGATTTATGTATTTAAATATTTAATTTTTCCTTTCAAATTTAATGTATTCTATGACTTTGCAAAACGCGGCGCGGTTTCCCCTTTTTTTTTTCAGGCTTCGGCCGGCGGCTTTTATTTTTGGCCAGTATCATTTTGCGAAAAAAGAAACGCGATATAATCGATGATGTCGTGAATCGGAACGCAGGGAATTTCCATTGTAAAGACAAACTAAGGACGTCAAAAAGAACCCAATTTAGCATGAAATGAAGACAAACGTCAAAAAGAACCTAATTTTGCAATAAATAAAATTTCAATACGATATTTCAAACTGACCTAATAGTCATTCCGCAACGGAGCCCGAAAAGTTCGATTTTCAAAACTAATTTCGAGTATTAAATGGAACTTTTTCATAAAGGTAGTAGAAAAAGATAACTTTGCACAGATTCCTCAGTTGAGATTCTCGCAAAAGGCTCGCAGCAGTATCGGATTAAAAATCAATCACTTTTGTTCTTATCCCTCTTACTAATGAAAAAAAAGGTAGAAATCAATTGTTATGAGTTATTCCCAGACCTGCAAAAATATACTCTCACCGCCTCCAAAACGTCAATATAATATTCATTAAAATAACAATTTCATTCCTGCCGCCTCCAAAAGATTAATAATGTAAGCGAACTCATAATGTTACTAAAATTTTTTCTGTGTTAAATGATAAGACACGATTGTAAGGTATGTTGAACGAATTCGTGGGGCTCCACAATGCTAAACATCAGTTTTGTATTGGATTCAGTTCCGTCAATGTAGATGGTAAAAATTAAAAAAAAATATGGCGTGTTTTATTGACTCAATACAATTATTAATGACACTTTATAAATAAACATACTTTTTATCTTCTTTTAATTATATTACTTAAAAAACAGCATGAATTTCACGAAAAAAGCGATTCAGTTTCCATATTTCAAAACCGATTGAAACGAAACCAACCTAGGCAAATACTACCTAGAAAATAACATCTTTATAACATAAATAAATTATAATTAATCTCCTAATGGAGCCGCGATTTCAAAATAACTGAAGTTATGCGTGTGCAGCATCTGATTAGAGCAAAAACAAAAGCGTTAGAGCAGGAATGAATTTTAGCATTCTGCAGCCCTTTAAACTATAAATACTCTCATGCATGACTCATGATTCAGTCTAAGGTATTCTCCGCTAAAATGTATAAGTATGTATAACTAAACTTTGTGATAAATTAATAAGATTTAGCCATCAATTATATTTATGCATGTTAATTTCGTCTATGATTATGGTAACCATAGCAAAACAGTACTTCATAACTCATAACGATGTACTTGGTTGTCATTAACAATTAAATATGATATTTATTAATTATAATTTACCGTTTTTAGGAATCCGTAGAACCTAAAAGGTACAAAAGGAACCTTTATGATGAGACTCCGTTGTCCGTCCCTCAGCCTCAAAACTTTGGCAACGTTAAAGATAAAAATATGAAATTTGACACAAAAATATCATTAATTGGCCCACATCTAACGGTGTAAAAAATATGAAAAATTTTAAATTGTTAAAAATATTACCAAAACAAAAGTAAGAAAAATTAAAATATTATCCTAAAAATACAATATGGATATAAAATTGTAGATATTAAAAACTTGATTGTAAAAATATCTACTTTTTTATATTTACTGGCACTGCTTTCGATAAATCTTTAAAAAACCACAAAAATATGTATGTCCCCCCCCCCTTATCTCCAAAACTGGTGGACCAAAAAATATTTAAAAAAATCATGGCAATATGTGTTTACGTAAAGATTATATTAAAACTAAAGCGGTTGAGAAATTCACGAAAAAAAATGACAAAATTAAATTTATCATCCACAATACGGAACCCTAAGTACGCGAGTCTGATTCGCACTTGGCCGGTTTTTAAGGTTATGACATAGGCTAGAAAAAAATGTGTTTCGGGCGTGGCTAACGCGTCGCGGGGGGAAATTCTCAGTTCTCCCGCCCCGCGCCCCGCACGGCTGCATCTAACTAAACTTACCATAGATTGTGGATACAATAGACATGCAGCAAATAAAAAGCCGTGATGCAAAAGCATATTTCTATGTGTAGTGTCAATGTTTATGTCATTCAGATTTATTGAGATTTATTCAGATTGTCATTCTACTTGATATCTACGATTATTTATAAGTTACTATAATTTTTTAAAGAAACCCATAAGTGATATGCGACCGGTTGCTTCAGTGTAAAATTAATATTACCGCCCAAGTGCTAGCCAAAATCACGCACTGAGGGTTTCGTACCATCAAACAAGGTGACTTTTTGATATAGCCAAATTCATACTGGAGGCTTGATAAGTAACCAATCAGTACCACTTTTTGGTAATATCGCAAACTAAAATGTTAACTTCCCATAGTAAATAATTGACTCGGGCTGGGCTGGGCTTACGTTTGTAGGGAAAACAAAAAACTATAATTTTCGAATGCCACGAAAATGGTCGTCGAACCTTGTTACTGAATTTGGCTCTATCAACAAAAGTCACTTTATATTTGTATTATTAAAAAAATGTGTTTTCTTTATTTTTACTATCCAATATTGTTGCCAAAACCTTTAAAAAATGAGATTAGACAGGGCAACATTTAGACCTGGATGATATGAGTGAAAAGGGGCCCACCAACGTGGGGCCCCTTATCTTGATGCCCGGTTTATAATTTTTATCAACAGAAATACACCTATTGTACGTCTCACGTATAATATAGCTTAGGAGGGGAGGGGGGGGGTTTAACCAAGATAATTTTAATTTCAACATTAGTTTGGCAGCAAAGGGACTTATATTTAGAGGGGTTTTATATCCCTCCTTTATACATATATGGTGAGTTTCATTTATGTAGCCAAATTCATACTGTTGACTCGGTAAGGTCAGGACCAAGGTTCAATGACCCTTTATGTGAAATACGTAATAATTGAGATACACGTATGGTAAGTCTATGAACGAGAACTGGTTCTTAAATAAATGTTTTTTTTATTGCATTTAATATATGACTTCAAATTAAAACATTCACTTAATTTAAATATGTTATATAATATAGTAGTATTTTTATATCACAATATAGTTTTTTTTACAATATAGAACATTTCTTCTGTATCAAAATACAGAAAAATCAATAAATCTTTCAAACCTATTCTTTTTGATTTGTGATGATTCATTGTCACTAGTAGATCCGCGTTCTTATTAATTTGTGCTGTTTTTAGACGTTTTTATTAATTATGCTTTCATAATTATCGCTTCCATAAATTTGTCTTATTATATTTATGGGTAATGGATCCATGTTTTCTTTATTTTCTTCCAAATTATCTCCAGCTTTTCTTCTTATTTGCAATATTTTACTAACGGAAACTTCATTATTTTGTCGTTTTCTTTTTTTTTCGTTGTGGTTTCTTCAGCTTTTCTTTGTTCTTTTTTTCGATTGCTTCTTTGATGAAATCTGGTTCACGCACAGGCAAACCTTTTTTTAATTGAAGTATTTTTCTGGGCAATATGAAGCTTGCCCTGGATTTGGTAAAACCACGGATGATTTTTATTTATGTTTAGTTTACTTTTGTCGATAGTCCAAAATCGAACCTTTTTCTTTTCTATGGATTCTTGCAAGCCCATTTTGTAGACGGTTATTGGGCATTTTATCTCCACTATTAAATCTTCACCATTTTCTCTCTTAATTATTCCGTCTGGCGAGGCCCCTAAAACTGGAATATCTTTATCTATGAAGAGACCACAAGTTTTTTGTTTTCTAATATCCATCTGTTTAATGTTTGAAGATGGCGTTTGGTGTAAAGTTGCCTTTTGAATTTCATATATTGGCCGTTTTGTATTGTAGGACAAAACAACAGCGAATGCCCTACCTGTGTAAGAACCACGGCTAGTGAAATTTATCCTTTTTCCACCGATAAACTTCGCAATGGTCGAGTCGAAACTCTCAACAATATTACTGTGGCTATTGTGTAACATACTTCTGGCATGGGCTGCAAGAGCGGAGACGATTAAAGTCAGTCGAAGCCACATCCCAGTGCCCCGAAATTGACCGATCAGTTCTTCAGGATCACCACATTTTGCTTCAAAGCAATAAAAATAAAAAGCTTTGCAATGGAGGTGTGAATGGAATACATGAAAAAGAATGGTGTTGATTTCAGAGTGCAGATTATTAATTTTTAATATATCAGAAGCGTATATTTTGATAATGTTTGATAGCTTTCTTAATATTTCGACGTATCGACATAATACGCTGCTGTGTCATCATTTTCCTAAATTTCACTGGAAATCTTGTGTCTACACTTATCATCTGCATTTTATTGCAAAAATTTCTCAGTAAATGATTTATGCAATTGATCTTCTGCACAGTTAAGTTGTTATATGGTTGTGCTTCTAAAATCTTGGTATATGTGCTGGAATCACCATCTGAGATGAGGCGGCCATACATTATGTTATACATAGAAATCGATGATTTGAAACCATCAACCATATCGGATTCCATCCCCGAAGACGAACCTTCATAATTTTTATAACATTTATGCTCGATTGTTGCGTTGTTTTTTTCACAATGTTTGCAGATTGAACAATACTTGTTACGTACAGCCAAAAAAGGACCTTCCCAAAGCGCTTCCCAATTATTGCTGCAGCTCCAGAGGAAGACGAGTAATTTGAACGGTACGACCGTTTTGCCCAGCATCCATCTCAGTGGTGTGCATAGAACTTTTTTCCAGAAAAGCAATGAGAAGGTCAAGATTGACAAGAAAAATATATGAAAAAATTTAAATAACACTTTGAAAAAAAAAGATGTAATGAAAATGTTCACTCTAGGGTAGGCAGTGCCTATCCTGGCGTCATACAAACTTTCTTTTTTCAAAGTGTTATTTAGATTTTTTCATATTGTTTTTATTGTGAAACTTGACCTTCTCATTGATTTTCCGGAAAAAGTTCTATGCACGCCACTGATCCATCTGCAACCACGTCTATAATTGGTGTACCATTCTCGTCAACCCTAATCTCTTTTAGAGCAGCTTCTCTTTCTTCAGATGCAGCATTTACCATAGAATCCACGGCAGATTCTTGCCACTGTTCAGCTAATTTGCCATGTATTTTCTGCTAATAGCGTTCGGACATAGCTAGGACATCAACAGAGGACATAAACTGTTCCAGGGCTGAAAAACCTCCACCTATGGTCATAATACCAGTGACTGCTGACTTATTTGTATCAAAAATACAACTTTGTTTCGAATCGGCTTGGATAACTTGGCGATATTTGCAAAAGCTACATCTGAATGTAAGTTTTGATATAAGTTTTGATGTTCCATACAAAATTTCATTTCCAAGGATAGTTTTTTGTGATTCACCGACCAAGTCAACAATTATTACAAAGCAAGATTGAATCAGCCTTAGTATCACAGGGACCTACCTGGGGGCCCCAGTACGCATCGGTCCCCTTATTCCGCCACTGCCCCATTTTAATAGTATCATACCTTTTTGTAATTTGCAACAATCTTTATTTACGTAACCGAAACCCAGCGTTCATTTGAGGAATGTTATTTTGGACAACAATCGTCACGACATGAATCCCTGAGGGGATCTAAAAGGTATTCCCAAGTGTGAACTGTGAAATGCAAGTCGCAGTTCACTCTTGGTACACCCGTTTTTCAGTGACGATTATTATGTAGGTGGTGAGCCCTATCGCCGTACTTCGGGCACAAATGGACTAACAGCTGCAACAAATTAATGTTGCACCGCGGGAATTGAACCCACGACCTTTGGGATCGAAGGCGAGCGCTCTACCACTCGGCCAGTTAGTCAATTATATTTCAATTCAAAGAAAACATTCGAGATCTGCTTTAAAATTAATTTGAACGAAATTGTGTAGCATATAAAAATATATATTTTATCATTTACAATTAAAACCAAAATATATAAAAAAACGAGTAAAAAACATGCCAAACTTAATTAGCGCCGACGCTAAGTGAGCGAACAGAGTTTACGATAGGAGGTCAAAATTTCATTTTGCGATATTACCAAAAAGGATAATCTCTCCGTGATACTAATCACTTACCAAGCCTCCCGTACGAATTTGGCTGTATAAATAAAAGTCACCTTATTTAACCAGAGTTATTAAATTGGACAATACAATAAATACCTAACTTCGTCATGTTTTTTATATATTTATTATTTATGAGCGTAATGTAACATATTAAAAAAAGAAATCGGACTGAGGAATTACTACAACAAGCCGTCTATTCTATTCTGTTTACGTTTAAGTTTCTGTTCTGTTTAAAGATTTGGCAATATTATAGGTAAAGTTTTTCAAGATACTTGCTTGTACTAGATGTTGTAATGTCAAAATAGATAATTGCTGCAAAACAAAATAGAAAATTCGCGATGCAGCGCAGCGTCGCAGTCCCACGTCCGACAGGCGCCCTGGCTCGACGCAGACTGACTTCACGCAGCGAAACATTTGGTTGGAGGGTTTTTAGCTAATACTGAAATATTTTCTAGGGAAAAAAATATTGAATTTAGGTGACATACCTTCGTATTTTAATTACCTATTTTATGAAAAAAAAATCAAGTTGATCTCTTAACCGCGTTCTTCAAGCGAACGTTTGAAAAACAAAAAAAAGGGCGGTGCAAAACATTTTTTTTTGACAAAAGTATAAATCTTAGTACATTGTTTATACGTAACATCCCTAGAGAAAATATTAATAAACCAATTATATTTTTTTCAATGCAAGGAGAGTCCGAATTTCTTCAAACGAATCCTAGATAGCCTGGAGTTGGTCATGCTCTAGGCTCAGGTACAGTCTTAACGGTTGTTACAGCACCGGGAATTCAAGAGCTTGTTTACGTCTGTGGTTTAATTATAACTCATTTTGATATATCAATGAGTTTGGTTACAAAAACAAATTATAGCTAAAATAATAAAGTTCAAACGCAGGTAGCAAATATATCAGCAAAAAGGCACAAACCAGTCCTTTCAAATTTCTGCCTGACCCTAGCCCCACCCCCAACCCGGTTATCTGATATAAGTACGTTGTTTTCTGAGGAGACGCTCCTTAATAAATATATAAAACAAGCCCTATTTTATTTATACACAAGTACCTACTGACAACATTAAATATGTATTTATAGAGAAGATTATACGCGACGAAGCCGAGTTCTGATTAAATATTTATCTGAAAATGGTATTAAATAAGTAACCGAGAAGCTCGCTTGGTACCGAGGGATGGGTATGATTATTGTACCAGATTAAAATGAAATGAAAAACTGAGAGGCTTCAGGGATTTTCATGCACAATTTTACTGGCGAACGCGGGCAGTGACAACTCCAGCGACGTAATTTACAGATATTATTTCAAAGCTCAGGGCCCGTAGCATAGTATTTAATCGCTCGCGATGCAACTTAGTTGAATCCATTATACTGCAGGGGTCGGCAACCTTATGACATAGGAGGGCCACAAACGTTACCAGAGGATCAGCGGGGGCCGCATATAATAAATAACGCATTAGTCAATTTCGTATCATATTTATTGTAGTTTAAAACACAATTTATTATTAAAATCTAATGCGTTTTTTGCGGCTACATTTGACTTGCATTTTAGACGTGGAAAGCTGCGCCGAGCGTAGAACGATTAGACACCTCGCTTGTTCTCTCGTGTTAGTTTTTTTATCGTGGTCGTATTTATTGAATTTTACAGAAAAAATCATATTTAATATACCAGACAAAATTTTAAAAATGTGAAACGGCCCAATTGTATTTTATAACGTTTGTGATTGTCTTGAATTGTGGTTGAGACAAAATTCGACAGTTAAGTTATTGAAATGAGTAAAACCCTAATACCATTTTTAGATTTTGGGCCTACTTTAGATAGATTTGTTTCTTACACCATAAGTTATTTTTAATATTCGCTGCGGCGGAAGTGTAGATACATTATCTGTGATAATAAATATATATTTTATTTATTTATCATTGAAATATTATTCAATAAATCAATTTAACAGAGACTGTCGTTTTAGATTATTTTGCTCGGCGCCCTCTTATGCTTGCTTTTTCGTTAGTTCAGAATAGAAAATGTCTGCTCACGCAAATATGTACAACCAAACACAATTATCATGCAGCGATTGGGAACCTTGAGGGCCGTACCGAAGTGGGTCACGGGCCGCATGCGGCCCGCGGGCCGCCGGTTGCCAACCCCTGCATTATAGTGTTTTCTGTGGTTGATCACAAGTTCGAGGAGCGTGACAGGATGTTTTTGCGATTAAACAGTACGTTAACGTAGTAATACTTTATATTCTCTGACGTTACGCTCCCTTGCGATTGTGATTTTACCAGTGGATGGCGTCGCGCGCGATTAAACACTATGCTACGGGCCTAGGATCAGTTTGGACTGTAATCTTCCACCAAACAGTTTTTCGTAATAACTATCGGTAATTGTTTTCTGAACGGTAAACGGTAAAAGACCTCTGTTTCTATGGTAATGCCAGTTCGCAGCGTTCTTAAATCACAACATTTTTTTTCACTGGGTGGGCAAAATTGATTTTTGCTCACTGGTTTTAACAACAAAGGCGCGCTTTTTGAGCTAGTGAGGTGGAATTTCTAAAGTAAAGTAACCGAGCGCAGTGAGGCATATTATAGAACAGGTTATATAAATAAACAATGTGACCAAAATTTTATTTCCCGACTGGACCTAACGTCTTATTTTG
Source organism: Ypsolopha sequella (assembly GCA_934047225.1). Classification (NCBI taxonomy): domain Eukaryota; kingdom Metazoa; phylum Arthropoda; class Insecta; order Lepidoptera; family Ypsolophidae; genus Ypsolopha; species Ypsolopha sequella. The sequence goes on along the minus strand of OW203990.1, from coordinate 1,993,510 downwards.
TACGGGAAAATAAGAAAACTTCTTATAAACTAATTCGTCTTCTTTAGAACACCAACGGAATGTTAATAGAGACAGCGTCAACTTAATAACAACAATTTTATTATTATTTAACTATAGATCTTTTGATAAATATATTAACTTCTGGCCTCGTAGCACAGTGTTTAATCGCGCGCGATGCCACTTAGTTGAATCACAGGTGCGAGGAGCGTGACATACTGTTTAATCGCAAAAAACATCGTGTCACTCTCCTCGCGCTTGTGATTCAACTAAGTGGCGCCGCGCGCGATTAAACACTATGCTACGCCGGCTGATTTACTAAGTCAGAGACCAAATTTCCAACTCAGCAACATTATTTGTTTAACAGCTTCTACACCTTTTCATTTGAAAAAAAAAACCGGTCAAGTAAGAGTCAGACTCGCGTACCTAGGGTTCCGTATCGTGAATAAAAAATGTAATTTTGTAATTTGGTTCGTAAATTTTTCAACCGCTATATTTTTCCTGTAATCTTTCCGTAAGCAAATATTACCATCATTTTTTTCTTATTTTTCGGTCTACCAGTCTTGGAGATAAGGGGGGACATACATTTTTAGTGGTTTTTCAAGGATTTCTCGAAATACATGCAATTAAATATTGCCAAACTAGTATATATTTTTACAATCAGCTTTTTAATACCTACAATTTGATACCCGTATGGCTATGACATACAGATGGACGGATGGACAACGGAGTCTCACCATAAAGGTTCCTTTTGTACCTTTTAGGTACTATGGAACCCTAAAAAACAAAGGCAGTCATAGGGACTGCGGACTGAAGTCAATATAAATGTATTAAACTTTCTATGAATAAAGATAAAAGACATCTTTTTCTTATAAAACGTAGGTTTGTATCTTGTAAAAGGGAATATGTTCTAAAAAATCTTCGTAAACTATCTTAAGGCGTATTTTGATAATTTATTGGCTAAACAAAAGAAACAAGTTCACTGAAGAGTTGGTTATTTTTCAATACACGACTGGGTTTGTATTATTCACGCTTCACATTTGTTTGAGGCAAAAGAAACTGAAATTACATTACAATATGTCGTTTTCTCTTTATTATTCCAAGTTACAAGTAGAAAAGTAAAATGAGGTATATGTGCTCAGATCAGACAAACAAAAGAGATATGGTAAGGAACGTGGCGCATGCCAACGCATCTGGCCTAAAATAGGCTCGATGCGAGTTTCTGGCTTTAGTCGATTGTCACCTTGGTTTCCATGGAATAAGGATGCGAAATGTTGTGTGTGTGTGTGTTTATTCAAAGTAATTGGCTACAGGTTGATGCATCGCCCTTTTTTTTACATGTGCACTATTAGCTTGTTTATTGGTGTTGCTGCTAGTTTCTTAGTGTGCGTGAGAAATATGACTACGTGTGCCGTACTTATAGGTTTCGTGTTTGTGTTGGCGTAATAATTGGGAGAAAATCTCGACATGAACAGTTTCAGTCCTGAGGCAAATATCTCCATTGTTTGTCTGATCTGAGTCTATGTGTATGTAAATATTGAACATTGCTTTGCGATATTGTATTCAAATACGTGCCTGATCGGTTTTATGTAAATATTCTTCAGATGTCGTATTGTCACCCCTTTACACCTGTGACTGGGGAAATTATTAATAGAATGAGAATGAATAATAATAAAAGTATAATAATAAATAATGAATTTGCAATGTAGGTACATCATAGACAGTTATTGCAAATAACAAATAATCACTTAATCTGATTAAATGGATTAAGTAACTTGAGGCATGTCTTGTAATGTATAAAAACGGATGCCAAAATCTGAACAGATTGCGTGAACATGCTAGAGTTACTGATCATAATGATACTTACGATCTTAGTACGTGAAAACTTTTTTTAATACCTACGATTTGTACGTACCTACCTGATAGCAGTGGCGTGCGTTCCATACAGACAAAAAGACACTGTCTACCCTGACAAATACGCATCATTTACGCATTTCGTAATCAATTTTCTGCTAAAATGTAGCAACACCGATCTATTGTCATTAGCGGGAGTCGCTCGCTCACTCGATGCCAAAAGACATCGCGGAATGGTGTCTGCCGGTTTATATGTGTGGGTCATATTCTAACAGTGTCTTTGTTGTGTGCGTTACTGTAAATACACGGCACACAATGCAAAAGTTTTTGCACTAAGTTTGCAAAAGTTGATAGTAGGTACGTACCAACCTGATAGGGGAACCCTTATCACTGTACTTCGGACACAAATAGACGCAAAGTCCGAAAAATTCATCGGTGCATGTTCGACCGAGCAAGATTCGAACCTGGAATTCAAGATTGAGAGTCCAGCGTCCTACCAACAGAGCTACAATTTCTTATTATTATTCTGTATATATCTACTAAAGATTTTTTTTGCTTTATCTACTAAAAACTCTTTCGGGAAAACAATGATAGCATGCAGCTTTTGGGCACATAAAAATATAAAAATTCATCTATAATATATAATAAGAATGGAACTTTAAAAATAAACGTCAGTCGATTAGCACAAAGTGAACCCAACTTTGTATTTCTTGTTTAGAATTTAAAAATTGAAAAACATTTTGGTGTGAGGCAGTTAACACCAATAGTTCAGTATTAGTGAGGTTTATAAAGCATGAGTTTGGAAGGTAATGCACTCTAGTCCAAACAAAGTTAAAACAGCATTTTAAGTTGGTTTTGAGTAGATCATGACAAACTCTTGCTTTATAAACCTCACTAATACTAAACTATTGGCCTTTTGACACAGACCAAAAAGATTTCAAATTTTATATTTCTAAACAAAAAAAACAAAGTTAAGTTATGCACCTTGCGCTAAGCTAAGTTTAACCTTAAATAGATTTTTTACTGGTTTTGATCCATAAATAAATGTCTGGGTTTTTGCACGAATAATTTTAAAATGTGAAAACTCTTTAGAGTCATCTTTGGTTTTTATTTCTCAATAATGGAATGTATTGCATTATATTTTGAGCAGAAATACTTATTTTTTAACATGTAGTATTGCTAGATTATTTCACAAGGACGACTAAATTAATGATTTTGCGGGAACTGTTCACAATACCTACGTCCTAATACCCTACGCCAATCAAAACACAATCCTATTTACACGCAACCAAAAAATAAAGGCAACCGCCACTTTAGCTAGGAGATGACACCGACAAAACAAGGCCATCAAATGTTTCATGGACGTCATACGATTGCCCTACTTTTCTTCTTTAGGGTGAAACTTTCTGCGGTCTTCGGCTATGAGGCCGGTAAGACACACATAAATTTCCCTACAACTTCCCAAGTAATGTACTTTGGACATTTGCCAGTAGTCTAGCATTCCGTCACTGAGATTTGATGCTGACTCACTGACCTCCATACTATTACCACTGGACAAGCAGCTATCAAATAATTTTTGTACCTATTTCAGTTACGCCATTTTGGTGCTGTAGGCAGCTACGAAATTCCAGGGAACTAAAATTTTAGCAATATGCGCAAGTCAACGGTGATGTGACGTCAAGCAAAATGCGCGAGAATCTCGGTTCAGAAGTGCGATTGTGTAAGAATGTTCATGGATTGTTAATCTATCTATACAGTAGTCATGGACCGTATAGGGCAAATTCGAATTGTGAAAAACTGTCCATAAAAATTAAGACCGAAAAGTGACCGATGGTTTAAAAACGTATCTTGAAATTGCATTTTATTGTGTACTACGTAAAGTGAAATTTGATATTTTATTTACTTGACAAACACGAAAATAAAACATCTTTTTGATTTACTTGTGTAACCAAACGCAATATATGAATGAAAACCGAGCTTCAGCTACTTGACCGTAGATAGCGGCATAAATTTACCACTATTCAACAATAAATAAATATATATTATAATATATATTATACAAGGTGAAATCCAATCAACCACCTGAACCTATACCGGAGACCCGGCCAGGGACCAGGAACAAGGTTCAATGATCACCAACCGAGCCCCCAGCAGGAATCCAGGCGGCCGACCAAATCACATCCTATATAGTACATACTAATAGGTTACATATATGAATACATGCCCATCTCCGCCCATTCGATTAGTCTTGCTAAGAAGAACGGGCAAGAAACTTAGCAAGATCATGTCTTTTGTGAATGCACTTATGGTCTAAAATAACGATCCAAATCGTAAAGCATCTATGAACTCCTTACACAATTCGAATGAGCAGTTTAAAAAGTGAAATTATACGTTTAAACTGTCAAATGAATACGATGACGATTTCCTTACACAATCGCAACTCTGGGAACTTCGCCAGTGGCGGCGCTTCGAATAGGCACAGTTTATTAGCTGTAATTTACCAGACACCGAGTCTAGTGGTAATAGTATAGAGGTCAGTGTGCTGACTAGTATATTTGTTGTATTCTGAAGTAAAACATTGTTTGTTTGATTGGCAGATGGAGCAAATGGATAGTGATATTGAATACGTTGTAGAAAATATTGATTCAACAGCATTCGTTGTGGTCTGCTAATTTTGTGTTAAATCAAATTCTGTGTTACCACCTGGCAATTGAACTACCACAATGAGGTTTTATATACTACTAGCTTCTGCCCGCGGCTTCGCCCGCGTGGGTTATAGGAAACAAATATTTTTTTTTTTCAGAAACAAACATTATAAGCTCTTTCACTCCCTCTCAGTTGAATATACAACTGACAATATCCCTATTTGGGACCCAAACAATGCAATAAGGACGAAATTCTCCGTAAAACTTAACTTATCTCCGGGATGAGAGTAGTATGGTTTTAACAGAACTCAAAGCGTGTGTGAAAAGATCTAATAAGGCGACAATCAGAAGTGGATAACAAATAATTACATTGTTTTAGGACGTAGCCCAGCTGTTTTGCACATTGCTGGGCTACGTCCTTTTGCCGTGTAGCTCTTTTTGATTTATAGTTTATTACTCTCTATACGAGTATAAGTTTATCTCTTTTGCTATACTGGTATAAAAAAATGTAATCGAGGCAATGAATACTTTTTCTTTCTTTCTTTCTTTCTTTCTTTCTGAGAAAATACTGCTACAATCTGTATAACAGAGCAGTTCTTATCAAATCATACTATAAACAAAAGTCGAACAACTGATATTGCGAGTGAAAATAATGCCAGAATATCCGTGCGATCGGACACATTCACTGGGAAAATACTACTACTATAGTATGAAAATACTAAAATACTACTACAATATGATTGTATACATGTACTCGTACAGTATACTACTGGGTCTTAAGGCGCTACGGAAAAAAAATCGACACTTTAAGGACTTTCATATCTACTTCAGTAAATAATGTAATATTTTGATAAAATGGTATATTATTTTTGGATTCTTTTTCTAGGGATCTGTTAAAACAGAAACGCGATTCGAGAAATTCGGCTCGATAGAAATATTTATTAAAATGAGGTCCTTTTCGACACCAATTCTCCTGGTTTGATAATTTAGAATGATATATAGTAGATTGCAACTATATTTTATTAGGTAGGTTTTAATAGTATCTAGGACCTGGTTAAACGAAATTTTGATAGCAACTTTAGTACACTTTATATTAATAAAAAACCGACTTTTTGCTACTTTTCCACGAATCCGTCCCTCTCGCACTGAGGATTTTTTCGCATATGGAGTAGCAGGGACGCTAAAATTTTTACATATCGCCTTAAGATAAAGCCGCGGAAGCTGAAAATAGACGATAGGTACTCGTTCACACGACATACCTTTTGCGAAAAAAAACGAGAAATCGTGTTAAAAAGTCAGTTGTTTCATACATTTTGGCCGAGTATGTGTAAATTTTCTATGAAACAGCTGATTGTTTTTTGCGTTTTGAGGGTTGGGTCCATGATAAAAGTTATTCGTATGGACGAGTACTATCACCAGTTTCCAATTTCCGCAACTTCATCTTAACACCCAGTACCATCAATATGTATCATCGTTGTTTGATATATTATACCACTTGAATAGGTTAGGGGTTCAATTATAATTACATGGGTAGTAGTTTTGAGCCAATCAGGTATTTACTAAATGAAATAATTGTCTTGAGCACAATAATTATAGCGTCTTGGTACCGACATGGAAGACAGAGCGCATACAAGATAATATAAATTAAATCAAGATATTAATTTTCCAAAAATAAACTCGGGTTAAATAGCGTCTCGCGCTACCCATCTTTCTATATCAATGTGGAAAACGAAATCACGAGATGGCAAAAAAAATTTGGTAAAATATACCAACTGCAGATCGAAAAATATTGGCGCCAGAAAGTTTCAAACACTGTTCAATAACTCCTTTGTCTGTTGTAAGTTGAACAGTTAGTACTGGCCACTAGCCAGCCGACATTTAAATGTGGAACAAATCGTGCAATGGCACTCGATAGCCACTGTCTGTCACAACGCTATTGTCAAAACTGTAACGGCTAGTTCCGCAACTATACAAAAGTTTTAATTGAAGTTTTTATTTAGTTTTTGTTAGTTTTCAACATGCAATCAGTTGTGACCTTTGAGAAACCTTTACCACATTTAAGTTTACCGGATTGGGACGCTCGACTCTACAATTTACAGGTACGCCAATCAAGCATCTGTGCTTAGCTTGATTAAAGGCAAATATTATTTGATTACTTTACCGGATATTTAGGTACGGAAGCCACAGAGTATTCAAACTTCGTCGCCTTAACCGTCTTGGTAGAACAAGGGGGCGTTTTTGTGCTCTATGATGTACTTGAGGTATAAATAATAAATATGTCATAGTCAGAGATAAACATGCTACCAAAGATTTCAAAGAGTAAAGATAGGCTCTAACCGTAGTATGACAGCACCAAAATGTTTTCACCTTTAAATGGGTGACGCTCACATGTTTGGAATCAGTGCTCATCTGATCTGAACACAGTGATAGTTGGAAGTCTTAATAAATTTTTACAAGAGGTCTCAATATAGCGCCGTGTGCATTTTTAAAGAGCACTAACATTTCAATAAATACGAATAAAGCCAAAAGTGTGACATTTCACATTCAAAACACATTCAAAAACAATGCAATAGATTTTAGGTGCCAGGGCTCATCTAAACTTTTTTGAAATCTTTGCATGCTACACAGATGCCCATATCATGAATTCTGTTGAAACAGGCACTTAACTACAGGAACACCCTTGAAACAGGCACTAAACTACAGGGATACCTTTGGAACAGGCACTAAACTACAAGGCCACCATTGAAACAGACACTAAACTACAGGGCCACCATTGAAACAGACACTAAACTACAGGGCCACCTTTGGAACAGACACTAAACTACAGGGCCACCTTTGGAACAGACACTAAACTACAGGGCCACCTTTGGAACAGGCACTAAACTACAGGGCCACCATTGAAACAGGCACTAAACTACAGGGCCACCTTTGGAACAGGCACTAAACTACAGGGCCACCATTGAACCAGGCACTAAACTACAGGGCCACCTTTGCTCGGATCACGAATGTATGATCCGCAGCAACCTAACATGGTTCGCTCGTCGTCGCACCTATTTTTGACATTTTGTTGAAAGAATATATACCAATTCTAGCCTATAATTCAGATTTCTGTGCATGTGACAGACGGACAGCGGAGGCTTAGTAATAGGGTCCCGTTTGGATCCCTTCGGATACGTAACCCTAAACCCAAAAAAATTACCGCCCATTCAACTTGCTTTAAAATCTGGTCCCCTTTATGCTACGACGTAGCAGGCGCTACGACTTCAGTTTTTACGGCGCCCGCCGCCGTACAAACGCCGCGCCGCCGCAGCAAAAATCCCGTTTCGCACAAAACTATAGTCGCAATTACAATACACAGTCTAATATGCAATTGCAGAACTACACGTATAACAACAATTAACTAAAACGGGACAATATGTACTGAATTAATTATCTAACTACTCGTAACAGCTGATGTTCAGCCGGTGTAGTACATATAGATAGGTGTACAGACGCCTGCAAATCAAGCTCCTTATTTTGAAACGATTATAATGGCTATGACCTCGCAACAAGAACTGCCAATAGGTAGCCAGTCATACTGGCGTCCGTACATTCACTTCAAAGTTATAGCACCATTATCAGGAGAGCTAAGCTACGTTTGAAGTCGGTCGTGTTACTGCCGAGCGGGTAATGGCTCGGTTCACTCGGGGCAACTCGGTACACACATCACCACGTCTGTTCTGAGTTTGGACAAAGGGGGAAAAGTAATTTAAATATCGCTTCAGTGCCAAATCTGAAACAACGAGTGACAGAGGAAAGTGGGCAACGGAAAAGAAGCTGAGAGCTCGATTTTGAAAAAAAAGTTAGAGATACATATTGCCGTTTGAAATACATAAGGGGATATAAAGAATATATTTTTTACTAGAAAGTCTCTAGTTACTGTTTTTAAATTGACCCCAGGCTATTTTTATTAGCCAAAATAGACAAAAAGTCGTTGTAGAGACTTAAAACCCAATTAAACGAATACAGAAAATAACAAATTTTAACTAATTAATGTTCGACCTTTTCGAGCGTCGAAACAAAAAAGTATTTGGACGGCATAAACATGACACCCACAATTTAGTACTTTTCACAAAAAAAATAGTTTAACTAATATTATTATTATCCCAGTAATTTGTATTCTAGGTATACAGGGCGTCCTACGGCTTTGCCACATGGAGGGAAAGTACCTTAAATATTGTAGATGGAACAAAACTGAAACAAGACATTATATTTTAATTTAAAAAAAAGTAAACTGCATTCATAGATTTTTAAATAGTTACATGGTTGAACCAGGAATCAACTTGATACTTAAGTTGGGTGGACTTAATACTTAAGCATTTTCTCCCAGTCAAGTCCCAGTTTTGTGTGCAGTGGCCTGCGACAATCGCCGCTATGCTGGTTTTGTCTGGAAATAATCATTCACGCTCAACCATAAAACTTATTTTATGATTCTGAATGTTCATTCCTATCGGCATTTCTTTTCAATCTGTTTACTGATTGATTAATAAAAAGTTATAAAAACAAAAGCGGCGGGCGGAAGGCGGGGCGAGCTAAGACCGCCACATGTAAGCAACAAAGTCTTACAACTGGACAGGCAAACCGTTTGCTGATAGTACCTGCCTATTTAAACAGCTTCAATAAAAATTTCTCTTCGATAAATAAATTGATAAAGCCCATGGACAAGTTTTATCCGTAATAAAGCCATAGCTCAATAATTTTCCGATTGAAGCCAGTGTTTGATCATTATCAAGAGCGAGTGAGACAAAAGGTCCGATTCTGAAATAAGAAAGTCTCGCTAAGCGATACTTAGGCGACCAATCAGCTAATCACAACACTGTTCTTGAAACCCTCAAATGTGAAATCGGGGTAACAGAGGCAATCAGCGGACGGGTCACTAGATTTCGAATACTCTTCAGAAGAAGACCCCTTCAGCGGACAAGAGCTCGGTTTTGGACTAATACCACGGTATATATTGTGCTAATACTGTTGAGATTAAACACAAGTCAATTTAGACGAACAAATTGTGTTGACAGCTTCTGTAGTCTAGTGGGTCGAACTTCTCGACCTGAAGGTAACTGGTTCAAGTAGGGGGACATTTGTGAGGGTCCTTATTTTTGCACAAAATACGGTGATAGGGCTCTCACCAATAATCGTCGGTGAAACAAGGACGTTTAAGTGTAGATACTTAGAAACATCTCTGATACCCCCACGGGGATTCATATCGTGACGGTGTATTAAAATTGTATTGAAGGTTTCATTTTTATTCAACTTGATTTATCAAAGAAATACACTCTAGCTCGATAAATGAAACCTTTTTAGCCCACATAATAAAATAATATTCAGGATTGAGTGCCAGACCGCTACTTCAACCACTTAACACCTTTGCCTGATTTGTATTTTTGTATTGCTTGACTGCTTTGTCAATACAGCAATATTTATTCGTAACCAAAAATAGGTTGGCGACTGTCTAATACTTGGAATATTATAGACATAATGCTAGATGTGAACCCAGCTTCCCTCGGGTGGTAACAAAAAAAATTATGAAAAAGTTATAAATGTTCACAGACAAATAGCTCGTTTACCGGTTACATCGATTCACACACATCATTGGCGTCGAACAGTAGTTTGCATCGTAAATTACTTGATTATATAAACTATGTGAATTTAATGAATATCAGTGCTCAACTCGAAACGAATCTTTTCATTTGCCCCATATTTTGGAATAAACAATAGGGGTTACCCGTACGTACCCCAGACGTATTAAACAATAGGGGTTACCCGTACGTACCCCAGACGTATTAAACAATAGGGGTTACCCGTACGTACCCCAGACGTATTAAACAATAGGGGTTACCCGTACGTACCCCAGACGTATTAAACAATAGGGGTTACCCGTACGTACCCCAGACGTATTAAACAATAGGGGTTACCCGTACGTACCCCAGACGTATTAAACAATAGGGGTTACCCGTACGTACCCCAGACGTATTAAACAATAGGGGTTACCCGTACGTACCCCGGACGTATTAAACCTACGACGAAATCATTGATGGCTGTCATTTAAACGATCAGCATAAGTAATATTAAAAAAATATTAGGCTTAATAGTATAAATATATCGGAAAATTATGTACGCTCGGCAAAAATATCATAATTGATTTGCGAATCAAAAACTGTTTTTCTGAACAGACAATGTATAAAGTACAACACTCTATGGACAATGTTTTAACAATAATTGTTAATAATTATTTTAACAATAATGTTTTAACAATAACAATGTAACAAAAATATAATGTAACAATAGTTAATGTAACAATAATATTGAATATTTTAAAGACGGATTTAACTCACTTTTTTATATGTGCACTGAGGCATAGATCGAGCTGTCGATGAGATCACAACTCATCATCTTCAAGACTCTTCGGGGGTACAGGCACATCATTATATATATACCTATACATACTCGTATAATAAAGTAGTAACAAAGTCTAAACCGTACATGTCATATTTTTTGAAAAGTAATTGCTGTGTAATTTACTAATGCTACAGAAGTTTTTAAAATGTTCTGTATGTACGTATGTATATATATAAGAACACGCATCACGTCAATAATAATAAACGGATTTTGGTGGGGTTTTCACTGTTTTATTGTGTATAACAGGAGTGATTTAGACTTTAAATCGTCACGATAACTTATCAGTAAAGCTTGGACTAGAGTTTCATGAAAACTCTTACTGGGCAAGTTTCAGCTAAAATGGTTATTATGTACTTGGGAAATATATTAAATGACAATATCAATACATACATATACAACGTGTAACAGAAAGGTGTAACCATATTTGAAGAGCTTATTCAGTAAATGGTATAGAACAACTTTTACTGTGGAGCCAACCCTGAAATTTTGAAAAAAAATCTGCTCTTTTATACATTTCGACCGAGCGGCATTGCATTTTTCTATGAAACAGCAAATTTTTTTTTTCGATATGCAGATTTTGTTCCATAGTAAAAGTTGTTCTATACCATTGACTGAATAAGCTCTTCAAATATGGTAGCACCTTTCTGTTACACATTGTGTAATATAAACTGAAACGAGACCGTATCTGTACAAGGAATATGTTTTGTGTTAATAATTATCCATTTAGATATCAAAACACAAAATTTTGTCTGTCTGTCTGTGCACTCATCACGCAAAACGTGGTGATATGATAACTTAGTAGGATCAATATACAGGATATTCTTACTGCAGGAAATTGTCTGGCTGTCTGTTAGTTTGTCCGAGCTAATCTCTTAAACAACTGAACCACTTTTTCAGGACATTCCATTGGCACTTTTGAAAGAGTAATTTAACATCTATCAATTTTGATATATGCCACTTTTGCCAACTGTCACTTTTAGATCTTAAAGGATCAAAATTTTTCTGTCATGTATCGCTTTTAACAACTGTCACTTGTGACATCTATCATCTATGACATTCGTCAATTTTGATATCGATTGTTAAGAACAAAATACTGCTATCTACAAAAAGCAAATTTTACAGGAGATAAAAAACGAAGTGTTTTTATTTGGATAAAATCAAATGATCTATAATAGTAATATTATTCAAAAATATACAACAATTTTAATGGTAAAAAGCATTTTAGATGTCAACTTATGAAACAATCGGTCCCACTAAAACATCAAAATCGTTGAAATGGAAGATAGCAGTATTTGGTACTTAACCGTCGATATAGCATTTTTTTAATTTGTCACCTTTCACTTTGACATATGTCACTTTTGATATCTGTCGCCTATAGTGTTTGGCATCTGTCACTTTAAGATCTGCCAGTTTTAATATCTGTTACTTTTGACATCTGTCACCTGTCACTTTGACATCTATCAATTTTGAGATCTGTGCGTTTTGTCACCCGTTTCTTTTGATATCTGTCACGTTCGTCACATTTGTCACTTATGTTATGATATGATTTTGTTATATGTTTTTATTCGTTTCAGTTTTATTATATATGTATGTATTGATATTGTAATATATGTACAGTTTCGACTTTGTGACTACTTTATTATATGTTTAAAGATTTATATTATACATAAATTTGATACAAGCATAAAAAAAAATATATTTTTTTTTTTGTATTATTTTATTGCTGGAGGCCGTGCCTTAAGTTGCTTTTCATTAATTCCTTCTCTATATCTATTTTTCTCTTCTCTTCTCCTGTCTTCTTTAAATTTTTAATAAATCGCTGATTACAAACTCAGAAAACTAACCAGGACAGTTGGACTCTCCAACACTTCCTACCGGAAATTGAACCAACAAAATAAATCGATCAAGCTCCGAAGCCGAAAGGTAAACTACTGAGAAATGCGATGCAATTGACAGCACGAAAATTAATTTATCTTATTTTTTCAAAGCCAACTTCAAAACTCGTCTAAGAACTCCTCCTTTGATGTGGGTTTTACTTCATTATAAATACCTCTTTCACCGTACCGCGAACTTTGGAGGTATCGGTATTCATCTAGCTAGGCCAATCGTTCCACGGTCCGGGATGATTTCGCCCTTCCGGTGGCAAATTAGAAAAGTTTTATATCTCCTCCGAACTTGTTGAAAATGTTGAGGTTCGGGTATCGAATTTTCATGTCCGCCCTTTTCACGTGATTCATTGGTGTGACGTGGTTAGTGGTTCAACGGCTCGGTTTCGGCTTCAGCACATTTCGGCCACGCATTAGGGATGGGTCATCGACGTATTTTTCGTCAACGAAATTAGACCGTCCATTTTATCTCATCGACAAGTCGATTGACTGGTAGAATTTGTCAACTAGTCGTCGTGCCATAACTAAAAAAAAATTCAACTAGGAATAAATTTCGTGGGAATAGTAACGGGGGAACTAAAAGTGTTACTTAAAAACTGCTTTTTCACTATAACACACGCATTCGGCATTCAAATATCAGCTCCCTTGCAATCGATTTAGAGTTCAAATTTGTTCACGGGTCGTTGTCGCGTTTCCTGCCGATATAAATGGTTTAGACGGACTCTCAGTTTAGCCGTCTTTGAAATGGACCAGTCCATCGATGGACAGTGAACCGTCGATGCATTGAATGTAAATAGACCGGTCCATTCTACCAGTCCGTTCATTGAACGCCCATTGCTACCACGCATTCGGCAGGGCCAATCCGAGGGGCGAGGGGGTCACAGGGGGGCCATCACCCCTAAAATCATCCACACTGATTTCAAATTCTCCTAAAAATTTACGGTTTAGGAACATTTTAAATAGATTTTTAAGAGGAGGCCTTCCTTTTTCAAGAGTTTGAATTATCATACAGAGTCTACTCCATCCATCCATCTATCCATCAGCCTAGTTCGTCCACTGCTGGACATAAGCCTTTCCAGGACTTAGCCACTCCCGGCGGTCATCCTGGAAGAATTGCCCATACTCATACACGCTGGGCAGGCGGGTTGGTGAGCGCGGTGCCGGAACCCTCGCACCAGTGACGCCGCTGCCCGTCACCAGTCTGTTCCATATAAGGCCCGGCTATTAGGGATGGATATACCGCCATCCATCGGTCCCAGACATGGTGGGCCTCCTGGTTTTTTGCCTGAGAGCTGTCCTCTTACTCTCCCCCGAATTACTTCGAGGGGGTCTCCAAGTAAGATGGTGGTACCTCCACAGTCGAGCCCGGCATCAGCTCTACCACCTGAGTCTACTCCATAACCACTCAATGTGAACTTTTATGTATGTTTCTTCACACCTTTATATTTTGACTGTCAGTAGCGTTACCTAATTAGAAAACTTTCGCTCGGTTGATTTTATGTTTGAAAAAATCTCTTTCTGAGTTTTTATTTTTTAATTTGCTTTTAATTCAATTGATGCTTTATGTTTGAAATGTATGTGTCATCAATACGAAAATCTTGTTTACTATCGCTTTTGTTTACAATTGTTTACAATCAAAGCGAGCTTAACGGCATGTCTCGTGACGTCATCTGACACGATTTCATACTATAAGTGATAAATATCACTATCGCTAATTTTGTGATATACTGCACACACACTAACTTGTGTATGTATAAATCTAGGTCACTTCGTGTACGTCACGTAGAATATTACATAAATATAAGAGTTTTAGGTGAATAAACAGATTACTATTACTGACTTCATTCTGAGTTTATTTCCACAAACCATCAACTTATCTCAACTTCGGTAACATTGGAAATTTTGCAATAATTCGAAATGCTATATCTAAATACACGGATATTTCACTACAGGAGATGTGTTGTAGTAGTGAGTTGTACAGATAAGCGCATTTTGTGTGTTTTGCGCATTTTGTAGCGCTCCGGGGGTTACGCACACTAAATAAAAGTGCTGCTACAACCATAGCCAAATGGACTCCGAGACATAGAACATCTGTAACTGCTGGCAATAAATAATACTCTTCGTTTATTTGGATTCCATTGTTAGTATTATATTCTAAGCCATCCTGTGCGAGATTTCTTTTCCGTTGAAAATACAATGTACTTTCAAGAGGTAAGAAGAGCCAACTTTTATTTTTACGCTATTCATTTATATTGATGTCGATGTTTGGCACCTTATTTGAGACATGTTACAAAAACTAACACTTTTCTTTTCAGCTCGCAAGTAATTTTTGTTATATCTATATATAACTTTTCTCGGGATTTTTGTAAAAACTCGCGACAGTTAAGAACCATATTAAAATCCGTCGATTATAGTATAAGTATAAACCTACGATATTGTCTGAAATAATAATATCTTATCCTTTTATTATATAATAATATATCTTCTGCCAGTCGCAGAAGGCCCAAGTTCGGTTGTACAGTTTAGGAGGTGGCAACCTTCCTGTCTGCGGTGGACGTTCAAATTTGTACAACGTTCAAATCGAGACTGGATGTTATATAACGTTGTGCGACTCGTTCTGCAGACGGAAGGAGTAGTCAAAAATCTTGATCGAGGAGCGCTCATGCAAGAGTTCAATAATTTTTTTTAACGAAAAACACAATTTTTCTGTGCTGGTCAGCTCCTTAAGAATGGTCGTCATGACGCGACCAACTCAGTTGTGGGCGTGGCCAAATGTCATGCTGTTTCATTTTGCTATAAGGTGCTCGCTCCATGATACTTGCGAGAACAATACAATCAATATACAAATAATAAAATTGTGGACATTTACAAACATTATTTTTGGTTATTATTAATCAAGATAACATTTTCGATGTTTGTCTCGTATTATTTTTTAATTTATTTAAAAATAATAAAAGCACATTCGGCTACACTTTTGGTTAAGAAACAGTTAAATTTACGTATTTTAGGGGTTTTTTGTATATTACTCAAATTTCACGATTTTTAGTTCGACTTAAACATAGATCTAGATAATGTTCATGTACTCAGCCTAACATATCATAATAACATTCCATAGACACCCCACAATGTGGTGACAGCGTTTGTATGGAGGTTTGCGCGTAACGACGCCACCTTTTAAGATATTAAGATACGTTCAAAAAAATAATATATGCCAATGAAAATGCCGTAACTGAAGATCCAATGATCACATCACATTTTTTATTTAATAAACGATATGCATGCCTATTTTAAAATCTGTGTACTAAAAATAGTTCAGGAAATCCCTCGAAATTGTTTTTGAATTGTAAATATTGGCGAGAAAAAGAAGGGGCCGATTTTGCCTGGGCTTGTATTGGAAACTTTTTTCAACCGCGTATTTATTATTGCATTTATAAACAGTGAAAATGTAACAGTGGCAAATTGCAGGTGATAGCTGATACGAGGAGAGCAGACGCCTTCGACCTGCGACACGGGGCTCATCAGCTGCGCAACGAGACCAGGATCAAGACTGAATGGGACAGCTATCATAACAACAACAGACTGAGAGCCAGGTATAAGTCGAGTCAACAGACCTTGGGAATAGAAATGGCGTCCGTTCCATCCGCCTCTCACACTATCTCCAACTATATTCGCACATGAAAATGCACATAGCAGTAAAAGCAAGAGTAGTTAATATTTAAATATTGTCGATCACTCAAATCACATACTGTGACGTAAATATGTCAAGTGTGTGATTCGTCTACAGTGCTAACGCTACAGCAAGAGTGGCCGGCCATTTCTATTCCCAAAGATTATTGACTCGGGTAATAACAAACTGTTAGCTGCAAAATCGTTGATTAAAAATAGCTATTTAAAACTCATGCTATCTCTTTCCAACGCAGGTTTCTGAGTTTCTGATTTGTGTAAATGACGGCAGCCAATCATAGCGCTGCATTTCATAGGAAAATTCTCGAGTTTTAAATGAGACAAAACGTAAGGGATGACATAAATGGTTTTACAGTTTGGGGCAGCAGAGGGGGCGCGTGAAATCAGCTGTCCCCTGCGCAACACATCCCCTCAGAATTCGCAATCGGCCGCTTCTTTTTTTCGCCAATATTTACAATTCGAAAACCGTTTTGAGGAATAGCTTTCCTTAAATGTTTTCAGTGGACAGATTTCAAAATAGGCGCGTCATCAACACACATTTTCACAGGTATATTTTGTTCTTGAACGCATCCTAACGTCTAACAAGAATCCAACCATTCAAACTTACATCATGACGTCACTTCCTTTAAGTACTAAAATACTTATAAAATCGGTGTAAGGGTACAAAAATATGTGTTATTTGAATTACATACCTAAATTGATATATTTATCCCTAAAAGTAGAAAAAAAAACATTTAAGTTTTAAAACGACCGAAGCCGAACTACGATACCAGCTATGACTAACACCACGCCCACCTTCTTTACTGTACTGAACTGTAGTACAGTCGCCTGCAGTTCAAGCTCCCTATTTGTAAACGATTTAAAGCCTATGAATGATACTGAAGAACTACCAACAGATTTTAACATCCGTCAAAAAATTCTGTGTAAAAATATATCATTTGTCAACAATTTGGCGTGTCACTTTGACATCTGTCAAAAAAGTCTGTGAAAAAAATAACACATCTTTCACTTTGACATCTGTCAAAAAAATCTGTGAAAAAAATAAATCATCTGTCAAAAAAATTTGAATGAAAAATAAATCAGGTCAGAAGTAGACCGATCGGGAAATAGACCGATGTGAATATTAGACGCATTGAGAAATGGACGGATTAGGAAAAACAAGTGTACCATTTGTTAAAATAGACCAATAGCGAAAGTAGACCGATTGGGACAGTAGACCGATCGCTCCGGAGGACTTGTTATTCTGGCGTCCAATAATTTTTAGCAGTCGAGGGAAGCTTGGATTTTCAGGTAAACCCTTATTCTACGGTTGCAAACAACATCAAGTCTTCACCAACCATCAACTCCACAGAGTATACGAGATCGAGCAATGGAAGTCAACGATCCAGGAGCTCCTGGAACGCATAGACCGGGAGATGTCAGCTCTGAAGGAGGAGAAGGCGTCCACAGAGAGGGAGTTGGAGCAGCTCAACATGCCTTTGCTGGTGACGTCAGAGTGCCTGTCCAACAGGGACGGACGTAGGAGTACCGAGCTCACTTATGATATGGCTGATACTGAGTTGAAAAAGGTAAGATTCGGAAAAAGGGTTTTTTTTATTTTAAGTAGGAAGGCATGTTCAAAATGTATAGGTTGGTGATTTGTACCATGCTACAACGATTTTATTAACTCACTTTCTTGTTTGTCTGTTTGTCTATTCGGTACATGAAATGAGATGAAATATATGTATGTATGTAAATCAGATACAATTACAAGTCGGGTTTAATGTAAAATAAAACAATAAACAATAATACTAAATTATCTATTTTATTTATTTATTTATAATTGTTTATAATCAGGCACTGTGGGCCCTTAGAATTAAAATTCAAAATTACAAATAACGACTTACATTCACAATATTAAAATAAAATTAAGAACTAAACTAAAAAATAAAAGGCTTCATTTTGTTTTAACTATGCGTACAATAATGAAAACGACACTGCGAATAGCTTTCACAATGTCGTTCTCACTACTGCACACTCGACTTACAAATGACAACTGGTCTCGTTTTAAAACAGAATAAAAATCATCGACACTATTCTCGGCAAACATACCAGACGCACTGCACCGCCACGGCAGACCCATAATATAATGCACCGAAATGCATTGTTATATTGCACTCGGAGGGTGTTATATGCGCTCTGCGTGTAGTCGTACCACAGCGGGCTGGTGTAGAACGTCTGGCAGTATGCTCTGAATAGTGTCACCTTAACTTGTTTCGAGGTGCTCGCAAACCGTCTCGCTAACATATTGCTCTTCATAGCAAGGACTCGTCACTGTCGTTCAAGGTCTTCTCTGTCCTTGAGAGTATCGGTCATGATATGGCCAAGATACCTAAACCAAAGAATATCCTAAACTGAGATACTATTCGCAGCGAAGAGCCGCGTAGATTTATAGGTGGAATATTTTCCGGTCCCTTACCAGCTTTAAATACCATGACCTTCGTCTTCTTAAGTCCATGACGTTGAGCATAAGTTTCGCATATTTTTATTAACTTTCGTAAGCCATTTACCGATGGATTCAGTACTGCCATGTCATCGGCGTAACTAAGGTTATTAACACGTCCTCCAGCCACATTTATGCCGACTCGTGTGACACTGAGTTCCTTTATCAAATCATTGACGTGCAGATTGAACAGGGCCGGCGAGGTGAGCCCTCCCTGCCTCACTCCGCACTTCAGCTTATACTCGTGTGACGTCACATCTCCCCAGCGCACTTGATTTGTTTGGTTTCTTATATCTAATGTGTAGTTTTAAATAATATATAATAATATGGGGAAATACATTAAAAATAATAAAGGCTACGTGTAATTAAATTTAATAAAATATTTCACTTAAATAAAATAAAAATATAGGAATAAATAATATTACAAGTATAGGTAAATAACATACCTAAACTAAAATAAAAAAATAAAAAAGTAATATTGTAAATATTATTTATACAAACTGTCACCACTTTTAACCAAACCCCTATAATTTCAGAAGTTAGAAACGTTAGTAGAACACATTTTAATTAAAAAATAAAATAAAATTAGAAGTAAAAAAATATTGAAAACATTACTTGGAAGTTAAATTTATGGTTATCCTAGCCATACGGAAGAAGTTCAAAATAGTCCAAAATAGTGGAATCAACGATAAAAATAATTTTGCGCGATCTAATTGTCTTTTCTCTTGAGGTTTAGCATAATTTCTTGGATTTTACGGAAATCTTTAGGCGGCTCTAACCATTTTCAATTTAATTTGGATGGATATTAGGAAACCAGTTTTTGTTTTTATTACATTCGGCTTGAACACTCACGTGTGATTGTTGTTTCACCGATACCGTTTCACGTGAGTATTCAAGCTGCGTGTAATAATAATTTGGTATGTCAGCTCAAGCGAGTTTTAATAATATTACAGTTTTTATTCTCTTACAATCTATTCAATTATCGGGGTTACATTAAAAGTCGTCCTGTATAAGGTGAAATGTATTCAACCGTCCGAATTTCTGTGGGAGGTTCTATAGGTGATAGACACATGTGAAGTTTCAGTGGATCAGATAAGCTAATGGCAGGTCACGTGACATCGAGAATCGTATTAATGTACGTAAAATTTCGATACAGTTGTGTGGATGGACACCGTGTGTATATAAAATAATTTCTCCTAAGGCTTGTAAACGAAACATTTTGAGCGCATTTTCGTTATTTATTATTTTGCAGTGCATTAAATAGTTAGTGACTTAGACTTCATGTATTAGTTGATATATCTATTGCATGGACCCCACGTTTCATACATTATTATGTATACATATTGCATAGACCCCACGTTTCATGCATTATTATCTATATCTATTGCATAGACCCCACGTTTCATGCATTATTATCTATATCTATTACATGGACCCTACGTTTAAGGTTTAAGATATTTATTTCTCAAAAAGAATACAATTCACTTACATGAGAAACAATAAATTATCACAGTTACAATTTATAACAAATATCGCTTTATCGCGTAACAAATAAACATAATGTGGGTAATCCTTAAGAAGTTAGGTTAACTTCACTAACAATGCAATGTTATGTAGGGTTGTGTTAACAGTGTGTTGATAGGATGAATATTGCAAGTAGGTTTCTATAAAATGCTTCTAGTTAATAAATACACAGATAAATTGATTTTAATGAAGTAATGAGAAGTCTTTCAGAATTATCTATATCTATCACATTAACCCCACGTTTCATGCATTATTGTCTATATCTATTGCATGGACCGCACGTTTTGATGCATTATTATCTATGTCTATTGCACGCGCCTCGCGTTTTTCGTTTTTTAGTCTTAGGAGAATTATTTTATACGTTTAAGTCCGTTTTATTGCAAATTGCAATAACCTAAATCACAATTTGCTTTGGAAACTTTAAACAAGTTAAAACTTTACTTAAAACCAGCATAATATTTTAGTTTAGTAAAAATTTAACATAGTACATAATAGTTAATCTTCCACAAAAAAATTACAAAACCATATTTCATAATAAAAAGCATGTTTTACTCTTATATTCTTTATGATTTCCAAAAACGTTTTCTAGTTTAGTTTGCATAAGACAGTTAGCATTTTTTTTCATGCTACGCTCTCAATCCCTGTAAAAATACAAATAGAAGAGAGTTTCATTATTGTACCGAGAGAAAGCAGTGTTAGTTCTAGAGCGACAAGTACGAATATTGTACCGAGAGAAAGCAGTGTTAGTTCTAGAGCTACAAGTACGAATATTGTACCGAGAGAAAGCAGTGTTAGTTCTAGAGCTACAAGTACGAATATTGTACCGAGAGAAAGCAGTGTTAGTTCTAGAGCTACAAGTACGAATATTGTACCGAGAGAAAGCAGTGTTAGTTCTAGAGCTACAAGTACGAATATTGTACCGAGAGAAAGCAGTGTTAGTTCTAGAGCTACAAGTACGAATATTGTACCGAGAGAAAGCAGTGTTAGTTCTAGAGCTACAAGTACGAATATTGTACCGAGAGAAAGCAGTGTTAGTTCTAGAGCTACAAGTACGAATATTGTACCGAGAGAAAGCAGTGTTAGTTCTAGAGCTACAAGTACGAATATTGTACCGAGAGAAAGCAGTGTTAGTTCTAGAGCTACAAGTACGAATATTGTACCGAGAGAAAGCAGTGTTAGTTCTAGAGCTACAAGTACGAATATTGTACCGAAAGAAAGCAGTGTTAGTTCTAGAGCTACAAGTACGAATATTGTACCGAAAGAAAGCAGTGTTAGTTCTAGAGCTACAAGTACGAATATTAATATTAATATCAATGTGATATTATTTTTTTCGAGATTAGTATTTGTAGAACATTATTATGATATTGTTGACCTGCCATGTAACAAAATCCGTTATAATTATGTAAATAAATAATTACTGATTACTGATTACTGATATTGTACCGAGAGAAAGCAGTGTTAGTTCTAGAGCTACAAGTACGAATATTGTACCGAGAGAAAGCAGTGTTAGTTCTAGAGCTACAAGTACGAATATTGTACCGAGAGAAAGCAGTGTTAGTTCTAGAGCTACAAGTACGAATATTGTACCGAGAGAAAGCAGTGTTAGTTCTAGAGCTACAAGTACGAATATTGTACCGAGAGAAAGCAGTGTTAGTTCTAGAGCTACAAGTACGAATATTGTACCGAGAGAAAGCAGTGTTAGTTCTAGAGCTACAAGTACGAATATTGTACCGAGAGAAAGCAGTGTTAGTTCTAGAGCTACAAGTACGAATATTGTACCGAGAGAAAGCAGTGTTAGTTCTAGAGCTACAAGTACGAATATTGTACCGAGAGAAAGCAGTGTTAGTTCTAGAGCTACAAGTACGAATATTGTACCGAGAGAAAGCAGTGTTAGTTCTAGAGCTACAAGTACGAATATTGTACCGAAAGAAAGCAGTGTTAGTTCTAGAGCTACAAGTACGAATATTGTACCGAGAGAAAGCAGTGTTAGTTCTAGAGCTACAAGTACGAATATTGTACCGAGAGAAAGCAGTGTTAGTTCTAGAGCTACAAGTACGAATATTCCGATTCACCCTTTTACCATACCATTCAAATTACAGACTCGAGCACCACCCGCCCTCCCACATAAAACATGCACAAACAAGCAGTACGAGCATAAAATAAAGTTACTTAAATAACAAGCAAGAAACCTTATCGACACGTGTTTCGCCGCTTCGCAACACATCCCGAGGATGCCGAGGTTTTAGGTGAAATACGTGTTGATGAATTTTCTTGTTTGTTATTTAAGAGCCGTTTAGCTCGACTACTGATCCGGAGGTCGCGGGTTCAAATCCGTAGCGTAGGAGCACATTTTTCTGTTCGATTTGCGTGCTTTGAAAGGCACGTTAAGCTGTGGGTCCAACTTGCGCCTGACGTACGGCAATAGGACTGACCATTCCACCGATCACGCTGGGACGTAATAATAGTCGGTGAAAAATGGTGTACGGGTGTAGACTGTGACTTGCATTTCACAGTCCTCGCTCGGAAACATGCCCTCAGGGACAAAGATTTCAAAAGTTTAGATGAGCCCGCACCTAAAATCTATTGCACTGTTTTTGAATGTGTGCGTTAACATAATGCCGACGCGCGCACAGTTATGAGTACGCAATCTGCCTACCTACGGTCAGCAAACTGATCAGGCTACTAAAGTCGTAAAAATTCAAAACTTTAAGTGCACTTAAGGCGTCCAACTATCACTGTGTTCAGATGAGCACTGATTCCAAACGTGTAAACGTCACCCATTTAAAGATGGAAACATTTTGGTGCTGTCATACTACGGTTAGGGCTTATCTTTACTTTTGAAATCTTTGTTCAGGGATTCATATCGTGACATTTCTAAATTCGTAGCGGGGGCGATGAGTTCTGCCAGGGCGGATATAGAGGACTGGAAGTTCTGGGGCAACAAGGGAGGGCCCTTAATTTTTTTCAATTATCTGAAAGATTCAAGAGTTACAATCATTTATTGCAAGATAAATCAAATTAAAAAATACATAGAATGAAAAGTTTTTCTTGCATGTTTTTTTTAAATAATTCTGCAAAAAAATCGGATTGGGTAAAAAAAAAAGAAATTTCTATTGTATTGTCTCTCTTGCTGTGGGGGCCCGATTGCCCTAAATCCGGGTCTGAGTCCTGCACTGATTCTCCACGATCGTGAATGTTGTGCTCTTCCCCCCGTTCAGTCAGCCCAGCCAGTGCGTCGTGACGATGTATGTATAAGTTTATATGGTTTGATCAACCATAACCCTCTGTCTGCAGGAGCTTTGCGTGACCGAGAGCAACAAAAAGCTGCTGATCGACCGGTGCCAGTCAGCCTGGGAAAAGATCAACAAGCTGGAGGTGGTCAAGTTCAAGCTACAGCTCGACCTCAACGACAAGAATGAGGCACTCGCCATCGATAAGGACATGCTCAGTCTACACAAGGATGCCGCTAACATCACCTATAAGACGGATTCACTCAAGACGCCAAAACGGTACCTGCAATACTTGTGTGAAGGGTTCTAGGCTATTGAGACTTCTCAGCGTTATACATAGCAGTCCAGTGCCCGAGATACAATGATAACGCTGCGCTGCTCGTCCATCGTTTGTAGCGTTTCGTCCCATTTTCATCAAACAATTTTACCCAGGTTTATTAACTGTTTATGGTATTCTGTAACATCAAAGGATAAGGATTTAAAGTAGGGCCACTGAGTGATGGCACTTATGACAGCTGCATTTAGTGATGAGGTACGTTTCAAATTTCGGTTAAAAATAACAATCAAGTGTTGAGTTTACTCAACATTAGACACGTCATTCAACATTCCACATAATAGAAAAGGCAAATGTGCCAAATCCAGTGGCGTAGCTATCGGGAGGCTAGGCGGTGTAGTGTCCCGGGGCCCCCAAGCTTTAAACAACTCACCCTGAGCGAAGTTGAAAGAGTTGTTTAAATATCTAAATCGAAAAAAGTATTTTACTATCATTTATTTTCATTTAGTTTAACTTCGTCATTGTTTTGTTTTTAAATAAATATTATTGCGTAACTTGGTGACCTCAAACACGACCTATAAAAAATGAGAAACTTTTTTTCTAAGAAAACAAATTCTTCGTTTCTATACGAATTCTATTGCACAATAAAGCAACATTGAAATCGAAAAATAATAACCGAAACAAGTAGTACATCACTATCAACAATGAAGTATTAAATTTTTTTATTCACACTTGCTTATAAATAATTACGATACTTTGTAGGCATTTAAACGTCATAGGCGTCATCACTCAGTGGCTCTACTTTAGTTAACCTGTGTTAAGTTAATTGGTGCGAGCAGACCTAAGTGTAGCTGTATTGGTGGCTATAACACCAATGTTCATCAGACCCTCATCCACCATTTGAGAAGGCTAGGTAAGCGTCGCTTTTTTAAAAAACTTCTTCTTCTTCTTCTGATCTTCTGCAACACAGATCGTATGGTCTAACTCGGGTGCCAGGGATCCGTTAAAATATTTGC
Source organism: Ypsolopha sequella (assembly GCA_934047225.1). NCBI lineage: Eukaryota > Metazoa > Arthropoda > Insecta > Lepidoptera > Ypsolophidae > Ypsolopha > Ypsolopha sequella. Next base: position 1,968,483 of record OW203990.1, on the reverse strand, counting down.
TGCTCAGTTTTTGGGATTTAAAGAAGTATTCCTCGAGTCTTCACTATAAATCAGTATGCTAGCCACTTGTGAATTTTAATTTTGATTTTCACTTAATAAAATAAAGTTGTTGTATCTTGAATTTGTACATAGCCACAGCCTTTGATCGCCATCAAGATATTCGGGAGTTACTCTAGCGTAACAACTTTCCAGAATGATCACCTACGAGCAATGGCTAGAGAAGTGCGAGGCGACAAAGAAGATGGCAGAAGATGAACTAGCAGATACACTCCGTTTGCGCGAGTCCTTGTTCGTGGCTCGAGGGAGAGCACGCAACGCTCTGCGTGCGCAGACAGACGCGACTAACTACATGATGCGGCGACGGATCTACGACACACAGCGGGCCAGGAACGAGCTGCAGTGGCAGAAGATAAAGGTATGCTACAAAAGCGCTGTTGGAAAACCAACCAACTCAAAAGCCAACTTGAACTGTTTGCGGCGCAATAGTCGGCAACTAAATGGCATGATGTTATTCCTTTTTGTTTACTGCCAAACCTCATGGAAAGCGTCGATGAAATCTAGGATGAAACGAAAGCGATATGTAATATGGAACTGCCTGTAATCACTCTCCTGGTACGGCGTTTCATAACGTCATGCCAAAACGACGAGTCGCTTAGCGGCTTGGTTTCGTCATGACCGTCATGACAAGTCAAGACCAATACCTACCACTAGTTGAAGTGTAAGAATTTATCAGTTAGTAATAATAGGCTCTGGCTTCCATCTTCCACGTAAATATTGGACCAAGCTTAACAGGCTAAGGGACAGACAGGGCCGACATGTCGAGCTTATGTGCCGGTGAGGCTTCAAAACCGATCCATGTAGCTGCGGAGAGATACAATCCATGAGCCATCTCACAGAGAGCTGTTCCATATGGGCAATTGAAGGAGGATTGGAAAAACTTAACTCTGCAGATGACGAAGTCGTGAAATGCCTGACACACTCAATTCCGTTGTGACAGGGAAAGACCATACAACAAAAAAAAAGCAAGATCTCGGTGTAAATATCCAGGGTGCGTGTTAGCCGTATTTTGAGTAATCATTGGTTATATATCCGTATACGCCACACAGGGAGGCTCCATTTTAGCCCAGAATTAGGTTTACGTACAAATATTGTAAATTGTATTACTTCTTGTTTACATTTTTAACTAACGGATTTTGTACAGATGGAAGAAAACATGGACAAACTGGCAACCGAACTGAAAGTGATGGGCGAGCAATTCGCGGACAAAGTGAACGCGCTGAAAGTGGCGGAGACCCGCCTGGAGACGCGAGGGTATCGTCCCGGGATAGAGCTGGCTGGAGATGAAGCTGATATAGGGCTCAAAGACGAGGTCAGGAACCTCAGAGAGACCATCAGGCAGTTGCAGGATAAGCTGGATTGCGGCAAGTAAGTTTGTGCTTTCAGATTCATTTCCTAATGTTGTACACCTAAAGAGAAACTTTGATACCATTTGACTTAATATAACTTTAAAGTATGGGACAGTTGCAAGCTGCAGTCGCAATCCGTGCCGCAACCGAAGTCTGTCTTCTACTTGTAGTAAAGTAATATTTTGCTTGGAATTTCACAAAATTAACAAAGTGGAGTAACCGGATTAGAGCCACCGAAAATAAAAATGTGACTTAATTACATAAACTCTCCGCACTAAGTGAGACAAACATGACACAAAAGAGAGTACTTTGTACCGACCATGGAAAAATGTAACCCTTTGTAAGCATGTCCAGCGTTAAACCTTTTTGTGAAAACATCAGATTTTCATAGTCAGATAACGTCCATGCTAATAAGGATAATGATAATGTAGCAGGAATTACACTCCACTAAGTCCTTTAGAACCTCTGAAATGAGATTTTCTACGTGAGCAAAACAAAAACAGGATTCCTGTACTTGATTAATTATATGTAAATATAAAGACGATGAGATGATTAATGGAAGATACAACAATGTTTCTAGAGCTTAACAATAATATTTCAACGAAACAATGGAATTTATTGGGATGCTAGACGCAAATGAAATGTGAGAATGATTTACCGACAAATTATTTTATCTACTTATTTTATTTATACACTACGGTTTATAAGTACATACCTACATTGTTAGACCTACTAACAATTTCACGAAAAATAATAATTATAAATAATAAACATTCGTTTGAACCTCGGGTGCTTTTTTCCGGTAATGCGGCTTGAAGGCCAATCAGGATAAAGGGGGCGTGGCTTAAGAAATAAGGTGGGCACTTATTTCTCGTCTCTGTTGTTGATTGGGTATCTAGCGGCTTTTTTTATAAATTGGGCCAATCGCAGCGCAGAATCGCGGTGTTATAATTATAATCTGATAAACAATCTAGGTACTTATAAAACTGCTTTTGATTTTGCAGCATGGGAGTAGATAAAATACATAATTCTAATGAAACAAACGTTCTTAACGTCTACAGGCCTTCATCGCCAGGAATTATTATTTGCTATGTAACTTCTAACAGTGGAAAAATAAATTCCTAAAATCTTTAAATTACGATAAAAAAAAACGAAACCCGATTTTAATGAAACAAAACCTATTTTCTAATCCAAATTAAGTTCTGTCTATCTGTGAAAACTAAAACGAAAATTCGTTCAGTATTTTCAGAACAGTGACGGAAAACACTGTGAGGTAAACCTGCATGCTCTAAGAAGCCGTATTTGTTACCGAAATACGACGATAAGACTCATCCTGTACCACATTGGGACGTAAAAATCGACGGGAAAAGAGGGTGTACGAGGGTGTAACACTACAAGCTATGCTCAGAAACACGTCGAACACCTTCTTGAGGATTCATTTTCTGACGATTTATTTATATGCATTGAATACTCATTCCAGAGCGACATACAACGCGCTAGAATCCGCCTCGATCAAGATCGGCATAGACCTGGCGGACAAGGAGCAGTCTCTCAGCACCGACATGGAAGCTCTGAAGATGAGGACGGCGTTAGAGCCCAAGCGACCGGCCGGCACCGACAAGAACCTCATTCTGGCCAATATCGAGGACGAGGTGCCCAAGGTCACGAACTGATGGCCTTGGGAATGGCGAATTTAATGATAAATAAATTATACTTTTGGTTTTTGAAAAGGCTGATTGAAGTTTTTCGTTGATTAATAAAAGCTTTTACTGCAAATTACGTTTTTTTTGTGTGCTTGTTTTGTTAAGGTGAATGCTCCGGCATGTGTTCTATGCTCAGAATAAGGAATACAAATAGAAGCCTGACTAAAATAAGAACTGGGCATTAGACATTGTACTCATCTAACGTAAATTACTCCTGTGTACGAGTGAATGAAACGACGGACCGCACTTACTTTATATTTTTTCCTGGTGTGTCACTAGATTGAACCAAACAAATGTCAGTTGGATGTAATTTGGATGTATTTTAAAAATTATAATACCATCAAATTAAATATGTCTCATCATTGTATCGTTGTGTTGTAATATCGTACGTTGCGTGCATCACATCTTAATTTGGTGGCATCGAAATGTCTATTGCATTTTGCGAAAGTTTACAGCTTCACCGAGAGAAATTAAATATTTTGGTGCTCTTCCTCTCAAAATTCGTGAAAGTGTGATTTATTATTGTTTGTGTTGATTGTTTTTTTAACATTGTAATAAAATGTCTTGTGCGATTGAAGGCTGTAAATCGCATACAGGAAGAAAAGAAAACAACAATGAAGCAATAACATTTCATCGGTGAGTTCTGATAGTTTTTATGTTAATAAGTTGCAGGATCATACCTAAAACTCAGTAACAATAATAGTAGTTCTTGTAAATCATACTCGTGTTCAATTCTACACCGATATTTGCCTGTTTTATATAGATTTTCTGCCGACTACGAGAGGTTATGTTTTTTCGTATAGTGATGTACTAAAGTCCGTGTGGCAAACTATCGAACATTGGTTCCCGCGGCAGCCGTGCATAAAGGATATGAGAGTTTTTCTTTTTGAGTATTAAAAAAAAAACATAGTTTCCCAGAACTCTGTAGATGGTGTTGAACTGACTACGTTGCTAGGTGCCAAAGCCAAAACGATTGAAAAAAAAACATTGCGTCACGTCACGTCACGTCACATACGCTCGTTGGTTGATGACATGTGTGCTGAGCATATTATGTGCGAATGCTTTGTTATGGTCCGTCCAGGTTTAAAATGTACCATGGCTTGTACTCATTGCGCTTTACGACTTTCATCTTTAGGAAAAAGATGTATGCCTCCATTTTTATACAAATCCACAAGGCACAGACTTCTCTTCTTTTTCTCTTGGGACATTTTCTTTCTGGCTTAGAAAACTCATAAAAAGACTGCTAATTATTTTTTTCTTTTTCCTTGTTGTTATTATTTATTTATTTTCAAAATGTCATTGTGATGTGATGTGACAATGACATTAATTACTTTTTTATGTACGTTTCGTTTTACGATCTCAAAATTACATCCAAGTGCAATAATCAAAAAATTATGTGACGTTCCGTTCCTTGCAGTAACTTACCATGTTCAGCGCTATCTATCCAGCGACTAGGGAAGAGTAAAAAAAAAAGAAAAGAAAATCCCTCATTGCAGCGCGAGTTAAAAGAAAAATAATGCCGAATAAATATCGCTATATTTTTTGTTACAGATTTCCAAAAAGGGAAGAATTAAAAAGTGAATGGTTTAGACGAATAATTTGACCGAATTGGGCAATTAAAAAAAGCGGTCATATTTGTTCGAAACACTTTACGTCGGATTCTTTTAGACCAAACGAAAATTTAAAATGGAGACTTTTAAAAGCAGATGCCTTACCAACGTTATATTTACCAGATACAGACACATTGGTAACCTTTAAATAATTATGTATAATTGCATTATCAATCTTGTTTGTAGGTACGTGCTTGTACTATACTATAGTATATTAGCTCGATAATTTTTCAATTTTAGGCAACAGAACTAGTACCTATGGATGTCTGTGGTTTAGAAAAGTGCATACTTCTATGTTCGCAAATCGTTCTGAAAGGCCTGTTCGCTCACGTTACTGCCGTGATCGACTTCACGAAGAAATTCCGCAGATCAAGACATTTTCGTACTTAGTGGTTGACAATAAAAGTACTTTGACAGGGTAGTTCTATCGTGAAATGAATTTTGGGAATGCTTATTGACTTGAACTGCGCATAATTTGATTTCTTATTACAGGTTATTAGGTATTTTAATCGTTCATTATTTGTTATTAGTTTTTATTCAAGATAAGTTGATGTTTATTTGATAGAAATAAAAAAAAATGAAATTACCTCTGTAGTAATTGCGCTGTCGTCGCTCATCATTGACATAATATTATTATTACGAATCCTATAAGTCTATGATTATTATGATTTCTATTGTTGCGATTAATTCCTTCTTCCTTGATTGAACAAAGACGCGACATCAACGAACATCTATTTGATTGAGTTAAGAGGCGACTTAAAAAGTATCCACTTAAATAGTTTACAAGATACAGCATTTTTTGTACTAGAAACAAGCACAATTTTGGACTTAACTTATGTACCTACCTGCCTACGATATAGTAATTTGTACTTAATAAAAAATATTATGCTAAACGAAAGATATCCTTTTATTAATTCCTTATTTACACAATATAACATGTGTCCCACTGGGGTAGACAGAGACCACTTTGCTATTAATTCTCTTGGCCTCCTTCCAAAGCAAGAGGATGTCACCAGAAAGGTCGGTGACTCCTACATTCTCTTTTTTTTCACACTTTGATACGATATGATGTGTGGTAAGGAGATTGGTCGCGGTTCATTTCGATTTGGTTTATTTATCGTAGTCAAAAATCGACATTGTTACATCACTAGCAAAGCAAGGAACTAGTGACAACCTACCTAATTAAGAAAAAACTAATACATATCCATCTCTCTCTAACGCACTAAAATGTCGTAAGAAAATCAAGGATAGGTGTCTTTCTCCGCGTATTATTTTAGCCAGGTTTCTATTTGTATTCCTTATTCTGAGGTTCTATGGCTCCGGCTCTAATAAAAGAAGAAAAACAATCATAATATGTTGTGTGTTTTGGAATGAAATCCGGAGCGTTCACCTTAGCCCCTCTAATTTCCAAAGGCACGAACTTTTTGGTCATTAATTCAAATTCAAACTCAAAATTTCATTGTAAAATAGTTTATTTTGTAAAATATAGTACACTTTTTTATTGTTATCTGAACCGGTTTAAGATTTTGTTTATAAATACTTAACTAACTTAAAAACAGGTTGTGTTAAATATGAGTTTTAAATGAGTTACTGACATTAATTTCCGTATTATTTTAATAAGTTAGTAAACCTGATTAAAATTTTAACAAATGGTACAAATTTAATATTGCAATGTTTTTTTTTGGGTACATTAATTTTATTTATTTTATTTGTAACCGATTATTATTATTAGCTCTTTGCAACCTGGGGAATTCTGTGTATATTCATAAAAAAAAAACGCAATCTGAATACGACGGCGCGGCGGTGATCTGGCCAGCAATTTTTATTTATTTTGATAATAATTAAGTACAAATTGAAAAAATTGCATTTTTAATTAGAAATGTATTGTTTGAAAAACATATTTTTATTTTTGGTGTGTTTTAAATTAAATATATACTCATTATTAATTTGTAAATTATTAAAATAAAATAAATATGTTCATATTCGCTAAATTAAAATTTTACTTGAAATCTTGGAATCAAGTAATTTTGTTTTATAAGTTGCACGAGATTCAGGCAATTAGGTTCAGAGGCGCCCGCGTGGAAGATTGACGCAAAATTAGGGTTTTTATTTTATTGTTTGATCGTTCATTTGTTATGCTAATTTAAAGCCAGCGCAATTTGGAAAATTTTGTTCTTTTGTTTCCAAACCTTAAATAGCTCTTTAAAATTACATATTTTATTTCAAATGCTAAAAACATACCCAACAGAAGGTCAATTACAATCTTTGAAAAGAAAAAAATGTTTTACTTTTAAAAAACAGGCGAAAAAGACAGCAAAAAGCAAGAAATATCAGTAATGAAATGTAAAGCTTGAATAGGTGTTCACCAAGAAAACGACGAAAAAACAAATCGCTTTACTTCGGAGTCACAAATCTAAAATTAATGGAACGCGCTCCATTTTGCTTTTAAAAGTGTGTGTCGGCCTAGCGTCACCACCACGTGGTCATCACGTTACTTAACAAGGAACGAATTCTGATTTAGGATATTTGGTCCTGTATAATAAAACAGTCTGTTAAGTTAAGTACACACAATGCACAGTTTCGTCTTTTTGAAAATACGCTATTTTAGTATTTTCCAGTTTTTCCGGGGCTACATGCTAAATTTAAATTCAAACAGCCCAGCCGTTTTGAATTTCTAAAAGTTTCTATAGTTTTTTCGGTGTCACATGGTACATTTCAACTCAATCAACTGTTAATGAGTTATACCGCGGACAAATTATAGACACAAAAGCTTTACTTTTGATTCCGTTTTTTGACGGAAACTAATACTAAAGTAAACAATATTAAGATTTTCGTTTTGTACCCTTATTCTGTTTTACCCCTTCAATATTTTAAGGGTTCCGTAGTACCTAAAATGTACTAAGGGAACCTTTATGGTGAGACTCCGTTGTCCGTCCGTCCGTATTTCACACCCTAATAACTTTAGCACAGTTAAAGATAAAGACATAAAATTTTGCACAAAAATAACATTAATTTGCCCACATATCACGGTTTTAAAAAAATATGAAAATTTTTAAATAGTTACAATTATTTCCAAAACATAAGTGAGAAAAATAAAAAATATTATCCTAAAAACATAATATGGGTATCAAATTGTAGACATTAAAAAGTTTATTACAAATATATATACTTTTACTGTATTTACTAGCACTGGTTTCGAGAAATCTTTAAAAAACCACAAAAATATGTATGTATCTCCGAAACTGGTAGACCGAAAAATATGAACAAAATGTCGATTATAGATCGTAACTGACCAATTACAGGAAAACTATAGCGATTTAAAAAAAGTTTACCAGAAATGATAAATATAAAAAAAGAAGTAAAATTAATTAAAAAATATATTTTTTAAAAATACAATATAGGTATTAAAAAGTTCATCGTAAAAATATATAGTTTAGCTATATTTTATTGCATCTATTTCGATAAATTCTTGAAAAACCAGTAAAAAGTGTATGTCCCCCCCCCCCCTGATCTCCAAAACTGGTGGACCGAAAAATATGAAAAAAATCATGGTAATATGTGTTTACGTAAATAATATTACAAGAAAAATAAAGCGGTTCAAAAAAAATTCAAAATTAAATTTATCATCCACAATACGGAACCCTAGGTACGCGAGTCTGACTCAAACTTGGCCGGTTTTTTTGTAAAATCTTACTTGGCTCTGAAATCCCCAAAGTGAAATTCTTTACGAAAAAATTCTTCTCGAAAAAAAAGATGAATGGAGCTGAATATACTTGTAATCCGAACTTTGAAGATCGGCTGGACCTTCACAATATTTCTTGAAAATAATTGATCACTCTAGGAGCAAACCTCTTGGGAAGAATTCACTTTTGTTGGATTAAAATAAATCGTTTATCTGCGAGTATAATACTACGAGTATAATAAAATAAGTACCTATCAGAAATAACAAAGCCGCATTTAATAAAACTTAAAAACAAAGTTGTTTCTCAATTCAAATTGATTTCGACACGGTTTGTACCTAAGACACTAGATTGAAAATAATAAGTCCGTTGTTAATAAATACATAAGCGAGAGCATTCATATTTTATACAACGTATAACAGAAAGGTGTAACCATATTTGAAGAGCTTATTCAGTCAAACAATTTTTAATGCGGAACAAAACCTGTATTTTGAAAAAAAATGTTTACTGTTTCATAGAAAAATGCAATGCCGCTCGGCCGAAATGTATGGGACAAATAAAACAAATAAAATATTCAAGCTTTTAATTAAATTTTCAAATAAGTCTCACTGGTCACAATCCTAATATATTTATGGGTCAACACGAAGCAATGGAAAAAAGTTAGAGTCGCAGTTAACCCGTTCGGTGGCGCTGTACCAATCCTGAAGTTCGTTTACCTGACATTTCCACAACCCTGCCTTTACTTTGTGACTTTTACTTTGTGAAATGAACGCGATCGACGCACTCTGGTTCGTTCGACACTCGGCGATTGTCGCCGCCTTACTGTAAGCTTTTACGAGCAAAGCCACATGGGCGTGGAGAATATGGCAATGGTTGAGGAATGAAACTTTTCCTGATAATTAATTTCTTTATAGTAGCTGCGCCGGTAGCTCGGTCGATAGGACTCTGTCTCGAGGCAAGGCTTCGGATCCTATCGATTGAGCTAGCACCAACGAGTTTTTTTGGAATTTATCTGTTTGTATTTTATACTTGACATTTGCTAACAGTGAAGGAAAACACTGACGTAAATGCGATAACGCTTATCCCCTATATCAAGTTTTTTTTATTGTCTTTCTATTTGGTAGCAGCGTGTCCAACCTTTATCAGATTTGGGAGCTATATGAGGTGGAAAGGAGCTGTTCAGCACCTTAAATTCATAAAATTTCCTGGTCTTCCGTAAGTCAATAAAAGAAGATTAGATTGCTTTAAGCGATTTGCGTGTTTCTATAGAAAAAGTTGATGGATGGGTACTATTCCCAGTTTTCGGCTTCTGCAACTTCCAGTATACGATACGGTATGGTCACGACAATTATATGACTTCACGCCGTCGCCGGTACAATTTGAACGTATTCCCTGCCTACCAACACCCCAAGTGAGCAAGTACATTAGAGAAAAACACTACGATCTAATTATGGGAATGGAAGCTGATAATGCCCTCCTGGTGTCGACGCGGTTCGTTTGGCAAAGAGGATTGAGACTTAGCAAGTGTGCATCGTGTTTGGTGTACGGGGTCCGTCCACCATATGGGACCTAAACCACATGTTCTACTAGTCACACATGCCATCGAGGAACCAGCCTCTAGTTGCTCGATGAATGATTCATGTTTCCATAGAAATTTTCTATTACAGATATTCTATCTGACGAGGTCCGTTTGGCAATGGTTGTAGCAGTGCGTGCACATGCACTTTTTCTGGTGCACACTACCTCCTCACTACTACAACCTTAGCCAAACGGATTTCGTGAGATAGAATTTGTATGTACAAGGTATTTGAATTTCGTAGACATAGGAAGTGAATTCTGCTTAGTTGTTCTTACATATAGTATACATATTATTATTGTTTCACTAAAAATGAAGAAAAAAGCCGACCAAAGCGTTGAAAAACATACTGAATAAGGATCAAATCGTAAGCACTCGGAATTTACGAGCTTGTAAGACGTGATTAATGAATGTTTGAACAATCGAAAGTCTGAATCATTGCAGATGTAGATTAATTGTCTCTTCCTACCCCTCTGCAAGACAAGCTAAGTATCTCATATAAGTTTATTTATTTTATTTTATTTATTACACTTAATGTACATTTACACAAAAACATGACAGAAAAACATTAAAAAAAATTATAGTGTACAAAGGCGGCACTTATTGCTAATAGCAATATCTTCCAGGCAACCTTAGGGTGAAAAAGAAAACAGAAAAAAAAATAAAGAGGAGCGCGTAAATGTCACGAAATCAAACTTAAGAGTAAACTACTCGTACATAGACTTATTAATGGGGGATTCCTTACACTATAATAAACTAGTACATAAACATACACAAAAATATAACATAAATAATATAATAAATATACTTTTAAAAATACATACATTTACACATATATAATAATAAAAAAGATAATTGTGGATGAAATGTTAATCAAATGAATAAATGATAGATGAGTTTGGGGTGTAGTTCACTAAAGTAGTGAGCTTTTAGTTTAGTTTTAAAGGTATTCAGAGTACGACAGTTTTGAACGGATACAGGTAGACGATTCCATAATCGAGCAGCGTGCACTGAAAAAGAGTCAGAGTAAAAAATAAGTATCAGATACTAGCATTTTGCGCGTGAAAATATATATAATTATAATGACTATGTCTCTAGGAATTGCCCGTATTTAGAGAACAAATTAAAGCCTATGTCTAAGTGAACTAAGTCTAAGTTAGATTGCCCATCCTCAGGAGAAAAATGGTGCTATAAAGCAGTAGAGTTTGTAATCAATTTTGCCACTACAAATACGAAGTTGATATAATTCGACCGTTAATGAAATATATTAGTCATTGTAAACACGTTCTCCGGTCGATTGGCTGAGCTCCTGAAATACATAATTTGAAATTTCTTGTATTTCGAAGGATATTTGTTATATAAATTCGTACATTTGATACACTTGATACACCGGGTGTGAATGGACGGGTATGTTTAAATGAAACCACATAATATAGTTATCATAATGAACGACTTTCCCAAACCAACAAACCTGCTGCGGAAATATAAAAACAGAACCGCTTTCTGTTACTAACTTTGAAAACCTACTGTGAATTTTGTATGAGCTGGGGAAATTGTATTCATTTTACAGCTTAAAACGTACGGCTCTGCTATTCGACTAAGCAAATTAGCCCGTTTGACAATGTGCCCTTCTCTTACATGAAGATTTTTATGAAAATCAATTGTGTTTAAAAATCTAAAACCAGCGGCAAGATTATTTTTTCGATATCTCAAAAAACTACGAAGTTATTGGCAATCAAAGTGAGCTTAACGGCATGTATCGTGACGTCATCTGACACGAGTTCATACTAAAAGTGATAAATATCGCTAACGCTAACTTCGGTAATAATGGGAATTTTTCAAAAGTTCAAAATGTTTTGTGCTTTGCTATAACTAAAAGTGATAAATATCGCTAACGCTAACTTCGGTAATCATGGGAATTTTTCAAAAGTTCAAAATGTTTTGTGCTTTGCTATAACTAAAAGTGATAAATATCGCTAACGCTAACTTCGGTAATCATGGGAATTTTTCAAAAGTTCAAAATGTTTTGTGCTTTGCTATAACTAATTAATCAGTTACTATAATAATTCACTACAGGAGACGTGTCCATTGAAATCGTATGTTTTACGTCGTACGTTTCTTACACAACTCCAGGGCTGGTCCATTTTATTTTACATTTGGGTATGTTTCTTTGGGATAGTTGGTCAATGTGATCAGTAGATAATGTGATTTCATTTAACGATACCTGTCCATCTAATATAGATATGATCTACATCCGGTATGTCCGTATTATATCCAAGAAGGTTGTGACCAACCAGACTCGATGGAGTGCTTAACTCCATTAAAAGCCGCAGGCTAAAATCTTATCTTTAAAAACTTTTATCTACTCCCATACTGCGGTAAGATAAATTTTAAAACAAAAGCAGTTTTGTAAGTACCTACATTATACACTGATGTTATAACATTATATAATTGAGGTGTTATAATATTATATTATAACACCGCAATTCTGCGCTGTGATAGGCCAAATTCATTATAACACTGCTAGAGGACCAATTACAAGGGAAAACGGTTTGTATTAATTTCTTAAGCCACGCTCTCTTTACATTCTCGCTTCTAAGTGATCTAGGCATCTACATACTAATTACATAGGCTCTGGTATCATTACATATGATGACAAGTATTATTTTTCTCATTTTTCGTGACATTGTTTTTGATGGTCGTAGATAAAGTGTTGTGTACAACTGAACATAATTAGACATTGCATTGGGACACTCGTGCAGAACAGGCACTCGTATCACAATGTCTCACATTATGTTACAGTTGCACACAATACTTTTTCATCACACCTATTCTAAAATCAAATAATAAAGAGAACTTATTTGTTTTTTTATTCAGTCTACAATATACATTTTTAAAAACGACAATTGGCTTTAGAGAACAGCGGGAGCCAAACTAAATTTTATTCCCATGGAATTTTGTGCTTCCTCTCTTCTGATTGGTCCGCGTTCGTGCTACTGATAGATTAGCGTCATGTAGAAAGCATTATTTATGAAAAATTACTGGCTGGTTAGGCTTTGGCAGCAATGCGCACTGAAAAAAATCTATATGTGTATTTTTTTTTCTTTTCATTGCTTTTTTCAGAAATTTTAAGTCTAGTCTTCGCTAAGTTATTGCAAATAATAATTAAAAATGATTTCCAGTAGTGATAGTGATATATTAACTCGTTAAACATAGAAAATGATGCAGCTGATGTGGTGCAACTATTTCAATACAATCCAATACATTTATTTATTAATAAATAAAAATTTATATATCAAATATCATAAATTTTACAAATTATACCTGCTATATTAAATTATTATCACATTTTATTTATTTATCGTATGGCAGATGTTATAATTTATTTTTATTACACATAATATACATTTATTTAAATTAATGAGTTGTCGAATCTTTGCAGGTAATCGACCACTGCTGGAGTCAGAGTTATGAAGTCCTCCATAGGGCCATTGTAAGAATACAGTGGACAGTCGGACATTATGTGTCTCACTGTTTGTTCAGGACACCCACAAGGGCAGGCAGCAGTCTCACTCCAGCCCCACTTATGCCTCATGTAGCCACACTTGCCGTGGCCGGTGCGGATGCGGTTGAGTCGGCTCCACACACAACGCTGTTGGTCGAAGCCAGGCGGTGGATCACGTGGATTGAGGGTGAACAAAGCAGGGTCATAGTTGGTCGTTGACCATTCCTCTTCCCATTGTGTGTCCACATTCCATGATCGCTTGTTGTTGTCCACAACTTTAAGGCTGGGGGATTACACGACATCAACCGTGTTGATGTAAAGTCCGTCGGTACCACAAAATGCTAGGTACTCGTAGATTTTTCTTTTTCTCATAGGTAGTGATGAAAAATAGTGTGTATCATTCGGGGCCAAGATATTTTGCTCCCGGGCGGCGTATATTGAATTCCTCGCTACGCACAGGAATTTCGTTTCGCTCTGAATTCAAAATAATGCCCTCAACGAACAAAATATTACTTGGGCCCCTTGTAACACAAATTATGTGTCTCTATTTCTGTTTCTTATAAAACTTTTTTCTCCGGGTAGTATCGCTGTCTCTTTTAATGTTAAAATGAATTTGAAGGTAATTTTTTTCGGCGTGGCCTTGTTATAAGTTAACTAATAAGTTAGTGATGCTCTAAGTTACAAAGCTTCATGATTATATCAGAGTTGCCATCTAATACTTACGCAACTCCCTGTCAAGGTGGTTCTATTCGCTATGTTCAAAGAGACGTCTTCGGAGAGATTATGTCGGCTTTTTAATTTTCGAATAAGAATAAATTCTCCCATTGGGAAATACTCGCCAGAATCACTTCGAGACGCTCAAATTCCCCGTACAATCTGTTAGAGCTTTCATAAATAATATTAATGTTCCAAAATATGCGGCGGACGATGTCGGACACCTCACATTAGGGCATTGTTGTCAATAGAAGAATAAAAAACGACAATTTTTGAGAAAATCTTATGGGGGTCGTTTGTCCAAGCATTTGCGCAAAATCTACGGAAATCGGTCACGGCACAGTACAGAAAAGTAAAACATTATTATATCTTCATATAAAACGGCCAAAACGCGCGCTTCCAAATCTCGGTTTACATCTCATAATAGGGGTGCGCCGCAGTTAAGTACGGACGCGGAGAAAGTAAGACGCCACCTGATTCCCGCGCATTTATGTGGGCAGCCCTAATGCGTGCGTCTACCGAGCGTTGTTTCAAGAACACTGCCCTAGATGTATACTGTTACTTGTCTATACTGTGGTCACGGACAAATTATTGATAAAACGCAACTGTCTGAAACCACTTTTCCTGTACAGGTACTCATGACGTCATGACGCAACACAACAAGACACGTGGCTATATGATTTCATCGTGACAAGACAATACTTGATTCAAAATTATATTTTTTATTAGTAGATTTCTCTCAATTAATACATACATAATGAAATTTTTATTTCAGTTTATATTTTTCAGAAGGTATGCAAAATTACGCCCACAAGCGCCCCTAGCGCCGATTCGTGGCATTAAAATTCGCTAGCGACGAAGCAGTGGGAAATCTCAATTTCTTACCATGCAAGGATTTGTCACGTTCTTGATCTAACTGTCCAGGGTGTATTAGCAGTAATCAGTGGTTCGCTCCTTCCATCTGGACAAACTCAAGTAACCATTTGGATACCAAAAACAATGGAATCCACATCAGTATCTGTAAAGTGAATAGAAATAGATTTATTTATGATAATTAAGTATATACTGATAATAATTGTACAGTGATATTACACATGAATATATACTTAATTATTACACGTCGAAGACGACACGGGGTTACTTGTTTTTATGTACGCTTGCGTAATAAAACTCAAAAACCTCTCACCAGTTCTTGATACTATCTCTCTAAGAAAAATTTTAGAAAAACATAATTGCAATGTGATGACATAAGAAAGCTGAGCTTGTTGTAAAAAATTGGCGCAACTTGGAAAAAGCACTGAGCAAAATTACGTTTTGAGGGGACTAAGAACTTTAGTATTTATGCCACAAAAATCAGGAATTTTGGTAAGGGGGCGTGGCTTGCAAAAGATAAGGCCAAAAATAAGCCTGATGCGAGACCCAATGTCAATATCAATAGAGATTTTATGTGTTGCGTTGTCCGTTACTATGAGTTGTTGAGCGGCCCTTTTTTTTCATGTGTACTATTAGGGTGCGTGAGAAATATGAGTATGTATGTATAATGTACTTATAGTTTTTGTGTTTATGCCGGTGTAATAAGGATATTCCTTTGCCAATAAGGAGAGCTCCATCACTACCTGTCTTCAGAAAATTAGTCAAGGGTTATTACTTGTCACTCTAACTCTTCTGCACCATATTTTGTATTCAGAGCTTTTATATTTCATTTTTTTAAATGTATATTTGTAAAATGTATTTATTATGTTTGAAATAATTACTTATATATGTATATGTATTGTATATGTATTATATACATATATGTATTAGTATGTATTATTATTTATATAATTTGGCTTCTACTTTATATACCTTATTTTACACGTACACCGCTTCTTCAGCAATCTTAATGTATTTTTTTCCACCTAAAGGTTGTCTGGAAGAGATCGCTTTAAGCGATAAGACCGCCTATTTGTACTTACCCTTTGTACTCGTAATTTTAAGTTCAATTAATTGTATTATTTTTCTTTTGTGGTGTGACAATAAAGCTGTATTGTATAAGTAAGAAAACGTGAAAATATCCAAATAAGGCAAAATTCTTGATATCTGTAATTTATACGAACGTAAACCAAACACCAATTAAAACTCAAATGATCATACATAATGCCTATCTTACTACCCATATTTATAAAATTTGTTTCGCACAGTTCGTCTAATCCGAAATAAGGTTTTGATTCTCAGACGGAACCTTAAAACAGCATCAAAGGGGTATAAAAGCCTCAACTCCACCATTATAGAGCATCTTCAATCACGCCTTCGTTACATTTGGAGCTTTCACCACTATCAGTACCTACACAGTAAGTTATTCAAATTCAAATACTTTAATTTATAATACACGTACATATAATACACTTTTAACAAGTTATTAAGTTATGTATGAATTATTTTTCAATGCAAGTGCTCATAAAGGCCCACTTTTTATGCATCAAAACCGAACAGAAAGTCGATTATTTTGCCCTAGGGCTTTATTATTATTATTTTTTTATTTATGTACAGTGATTGGCTAACCTGCAGCCTTTCCTGTGCACCATAAATGTTATACTTTTTTTTTCCACTGTTTAACGGCTCTGGATACAGTTCTTTTGAGCCAATCATAATTTAAAGTTCACAAGATTATATTTGTTTTATTTCCTCACACTATGCATTGAAAAACGTAGTATGATACACGGGCGTAAGAGCAATAAATTACTCAGTTAGGATCGCTACGCCCGTGTTTTAAATCGTCCTCATAATTTATTCCTTTTCGCCCTTGTAGCATTTACTACTATTTTTTCAGTGCCAAATCTGAAGAACCGATAAGTTCTACGTTAAGAAAATAAATAACGACAAAACGCATTTCTACTAACCATTCTTTTTTTCTTCAAGTTTTAAACATTTTCAAATAATTAATTAACATTTTTTTTATTAGTCTGGCTTGAATAAACAATTTTTATGTTTATTTTCCACACACACATGTTTGTATACCTCTTTCATTAAGCAATCGACTAATCTTCCATTTTCCTATAGCCTTTTAGTTATTTAGAGTCAATTGCGTACTTTCATGTCTTTATATCTTTATAATATATAAAATATATATACATATACACATATTTTGTAGGTATGTATACCTATTTAGCTATTTACATATATGTATTACATGGTAAGTAACGGTTTTAATTATTTTGTACACTATATTTTGTTTAATATTTAGTTATAAGCTAAATATCATGTTATCATCTTTTTTCGGCACTACCCTAATTTATCCACATCACCAAAGGTGAGCTGGAATATAATGCTAATTAGCATTAAGTTCACCTTGATACCTACATATTTTATGTGAAAAAAAGATTTTTTATTATTATTATTATTGTCATTAGAGTGTCGAATAGAATAGAGTTCATCCAAAATTGTTGTCTTATTTACCTGTAAGTAAATCTTTACATGTTATGATACGTTTCGTTTATTTATATTATAGTAAAGTATCTAGAGTAAACAGAGAAGAAAACAAATAGCGATATATTAACGTTACTCTATACGTTTGCGACATAAAATAATATTGGTCATCAATAAAAATATCATAATATTAAAATTTGTCAATACAAGGTCGAGGGGAAAAGAGGAAAAGGAAGACCTAGAGGTACCTACCTCCAAGTGAAGGAGAAAGTGTCATATCAAGAGGTCAAATCATGAGCAGAAGAAAGAGAAGGATGGCGGTTACACTACCGACAAGAGCGTAGCTCTTAAGTTATAGATAGATCGATACAAATATCATTTGTATATAGAAACTTTATAGACGACATCTTCGATTATTTATATGTTATAAAATAACGCTTTTTAGAGTTTGCCTGTAAAAACAGAAATACCTATACAGCAATAATTAATAAATACAATAACACCTCCTTCGTTCACCAAATTTGTAGTCGGCATTATAATTTCATAGCCTCGCGAACTCATTACTAAGTACCAAATTGTTCCCATTCGCATGCGGATTGCGGGTGTTATTTATGATTCATGGGGACGCCCCGCGCCGCCGCGCCACTGTCTAGCAATGTTGCCATTACCAAAATATTTTACGCACCACACTGATGTCGAAAAGCGCTAGAAAATGTTATGCGCGAAGTGACAAGGAGAGTAGTTGTAGTCAGTTACGTATATCTAGTGTGTCATTTGTCCGTTACCCACGTCCGTAGATTTTGCGGAAGTCCCTGGACAGACTGAATTACCCCTCGCCTGTTTTCAAATTTCCTTTCTGGGCGAACGTTCTTCTCATCTTAGACATCGACGTTTTCCGTCAGCCGCGGTAGTGGCCAAACGTTTAATCTTATTGTGTTCTTATAGAAACATATATGAAGAGAAAAGTCAGAAGTAAATAAGTACTTAATAATTTTCATGAAGATTTAAATCCTCTTATAGACTCTCTGTCAGGAAAATGGCTAGAAATTACATACATTTTAAACGAAAAATCCACAAGAATGCGCCAGAAATAAGGACAAGACAAATACTCTTTATTGTGCACCATTAAAAAAAAACTTACAAGAGAAAACATATAAAAGGTAGGTTTTTGGCAGCCTTATCGCTTAAGTGATTTCTTTCAGACAACCTTTGGGTAGAAATTATGTCAAGGAGAGAGATCGTAAAGGCGGTATACATAAAAGAAATAACAATACAATACCATATAATACTTTAATATGAAAACATATAGAATAAACTAATATAATATTATATGTATATACAAGGTGAATTTGTGAACATCGTCCAAATTCATACTGGAGGCTTGGTAAGTGATCAGCATCATGAATCAATAACGATTTTTGTAAAATTCATTAAATTAAATTTCGACTCCTCATAGTGATTCACTCAGGATTGGGAGTGAATTACTATGGGAAGTTGAAACTTCATTATACGATTTTCACAAAATTTGTTATCGATTCATGATGCTGATCACTTACCAAGCCTCCAATATGAATTTGGACGATGATCAAAAAGTCACCTTGTATATACACATACATATAAAAAAATATCTGTAGAAATACAAAGATAGCGTAAAAAGACATAAGTAAATAAATAATAATAATAGTAGCAGAGATAGATGGATTATTGAAAAGATTAGAAAGAAAGAAAATTATCCTTCTAATATTTTGAAGACAGGTAACCAGGAAGCACGCTTGATGGCGATGGGAAGGTTATTCCAAAGCCTGACCGATTTAACAGCAAAGGAGTTAACATAAAACTTGAAAGAGTGAGATGGAGTTGCTAGTAGGAAATTTTCAGAAGATCGTAGTGTACGATCGTAGTTAGCGTTAAGGAATTTGAAAGAATCCTTGAAAAGAATATTTTGAGTTCAAGGAATGAACAGTATACCATACAGAAGAGAGAGAACGTGGCAATCTGACGAAAACAAATTGGCAGCCACTCCAACTGTGACCTAAATTCAGATACGTGATCGAATTTGCGAAGACCAAAAATAAACCTAATGGCAAAATTTTGGAGTCGCTCAAGCTTATCCAACTGTTCTGAAGTTAAATCGAGATAGCAAACCTCCGCATAGTCAAGGATGGGTAAAAGAAAGGAGGTAGCAAGCGCAATTTTGGTTGTTGTTGGAAGGAAATTCCTGAGTCTTCTCAGCGACCCTGCAGAAGCAAACATCCTCCGGCTAACATGTTCCATTTAGGAACTCCATGATAAACTTGTATCGTAAATTAATTTATTTGCACAAGATCTGTATTCGTTTTAGAGATAGCGATAGGTAAAACCCAGTTTTGCTTGCGTATAAATTTGGAGATCATTTGCATAAAGGTATGTACGAATTTTCTCTGAGATTCAGATTCATTAGGAGTCTATCTGCCAGTAGTTCGTACCATAGGTTCATAAATTAAATGGCATTAAATCTTCAGATGACGCAGACAAGTTCTTGCCGATGACATATGAATCTTCTTTAAGTTTTATCTACTTTTTGTCCAACTGCTTCAGATGATACCAAAATTATTATTTTGTGCATCACAGTGAAGTGAAAAATCCACTAGTAATTGTTATATTTTTTTTGTGCTTTTAGCTTTTGCTTTTTCTAGCTTAAAAATCCGCTAAAATCCGCGTTTAAAAATCCGCTAGATCTAGCGCGAAATGTGCTAAAATGGCAACACAGTTGCTGGAGCGGGCACGGTTGTAGGTAATGCCTAGCAGAGTATATTAATTAGGAGCTGGCCAATCTAAACAGGATCCTAGATTTTATTTACCACTCTGGTAGAAATGAGATGCCAGAGCCAAAATTAATAACTAATATATGTATGTCGTGGCCATATTGTAAAATTGGCCATATAATCATCATGAAGAATCGCCAGTATGAAATAATAAATTTACGATAATCTTTCAACAAAATAGGTGCGACGACGACCGAAGCTAGGAGAAGCGTGTTAGATGGCTGGTGATCGGGATCATAAAGCGAGGCGACCCCTTTAATTTTAACAGATTTCATGATATGGCCCATTAGATCATGAAATGGTCCATTATACAATATGGCCACGACATCAACCTATGTGCTCAATCCTCACGCACCTCTTTCGATTCCTCCACATCCGTCAATAGAGTCATACCAGTTTTTTTTATTGAAGACTCTTTGGTTGTCACGTCATACCTTTCCAGAGCGATCCATCCATCCATTCGTCCCTTGCTGGACTTAGGCCTTTCCAAGATTTTGCCAATTATGGCGATCCTCCTGGAATAAATACCCATACTCACACACACTGGGCAGGCGGGTTGGTAAGCGCGGTGCCGGAACCATCGCGCCAGTGACGTCGCTGCCCGTCACTAGTATGTTTTATATAAAGGCTGGCAATGGGGGATGGATATACCGCCATTAATCGATCCAAGGCATGGTGGCTAACTGATTGTGACATAACCCCCGAATAGTTTCAGTGGGGTTTGCGAGTAAGATGGTGGTTCCTCCACCCACCATCTCTACCACTTAAAGACCCTCTAGAGCAAAATTGATAAAGATAGTGAAATTAAATTTTAATCGGATTTTATTAAAATTGTTCAATTTGACAGATTAATTTATCCTAATGACATCCCTGAGAAATCTGTGCTAGAGAGAAATGCAATAAATTTACTCTCCATTTAATAATCGTCGTTCACATACAGCTTGAACACGGGGGATGTTTTAGAACATAAAACTTCTGACAATAAAGTTATCGACAAGTCTAATTCACAAAACAATCACTGTAGGTACACAGTTTTTGGGAGTAGACGGCCCTTACTATTGCCAAATGGGTACTTTCTAAAGCCTACTCCTCGTTTATGGCCAAACCAAAAATAATGAAAAAATGTATTATGAATAATCAACTCTTAGACAACATATGCAACAGTTTTCTTTTTCATACCACCAAAACTTCTACATGAATTTTTTTTTTACTGAATGGTGTTTTTTGACCTCAAATTCCCTACTGCTCCTGAGTTGCTTGGCCGATTGAATTCATCTATGCTTTGATAAATAGATAAACTTTATAGCTATAAACATAACATAAGATTATTCAATCGAGTAATCACATCCAAGTGAAAAGTATAATTTTCCCCTATTTCGCCCTATCAAGGTCGCAGCGAGCGTCGTAACAGCCACTATGCATTGCGCGCTGATGTGAACGTTATTTCAATGTCGTTTCCGTTGATATTTGTAGTGACAAATATCGAGCTGCTAATTTGGCGATGGTAATCGCCTTAATATTAGTCGGTATAATTATGTTGCAAATATGCACTCTATGTCAACGTTGTTGCTACGTGTGTAAAGCTATCATAAATATCTCAATAATATTATTCTAAAGCTATACATAAATTCTACCAAAACATTTTACGACCCTTTTTAATTTTAAGCTAACAAAATAATAATAATGTCGCTAGCTCTCACTCCATAATCCATATTAATTCGCTGCCGCTCTCGAAATATGTCGACTTAGCATTAACAAATCTAAACATGAGTTCATATGCGGAAATATAATACACAAAACTGGTAAAGCGAAAATCAATCACGCAGAGCTTCGATTCCGGCACTATTTGAATTTAAAAGTTTAGGAAGTTAATACCAACAATACTTATATATGATTTAAACTGACGATAAGTACCCAGTAGATCCGCTTCCTATCGTGTCGTCGACTCGAAAAAAAAACCTTTAAAAAAACCAAGCTCACGACCCAAACTTGAAATCCTACGCCGCAACGTATCCATTACGTTCTGGAATGGTTCAAAGTTCTGATACCGGTTCGCGGAGCGAGCCATGTAGAGCAGACACTGGGAAGCTCGTATGTTAATCGTGCAAGTAACTCGAGCGCAGGTTATTTACATTTGACTTTTGTACGATCTCTACACGGAAGTCAATTTCTTTGTCTCAAAATTGAGGCTATTTTGATATAAAATTACTATTAACTACTTCAGAATGTTCTTTTTAGGGTTCCGTGCGTCATTATGAAAAACCGGAACCCTTTTCACTTTGTTGTCTGTCTCTCTGTCGAGTGTCAAGGCCTTTTTTTCTCAGATACAGCTAGAGGTATCAAGTTTAAATGAAGAGCTGATAATATCCTTATTTATTATTATTTTCATAAAATTTTTGATTTTACAACTTATCCCGTATCCGTGACTTGAACCTAGACCATTTACCAAAATTAATAATGGAATTTACACTACAGGACATTAAAACGCTTGTAACTTTTGTGTGAGTTTGATTTATAGGTAGATAATGAACAGAAAATCACTTGTACTATCCCACAAATTTTAATTTGTAAAGTGAAGAATTATAATACTTGACCAACTCAATTTTATAGTTTTGTTTTGTACATGTTGTGGGTAATTTTTGTTTAAATTATTTAAGTATCCTTAGAATGGTACGGAACCCTGACGCCACGAATGCTACGCGCACTTGACCAGTTTTTTTTATATAAAATTCAAACGATATTTTCTCGCAATTCTTTCATGAAAAATGACGTCACATTCTGGTATAAAAAAAGGTTGTATTGATCGATGTCGGATTCTGGTAATGAATAAACGAATCACCAAAGTGGCATCTGCTTGCACAGGTATTCAGGCGCCCCGGGCGTTGTGACCGAAGGCGACCGGGTCAGAGAAAGAATAACATGGATAGACATGCTTTGTTTGATCTTTTTTTTACTTTTTGAAACGCTTGCGGAACGTGCCCGCTGCGCTGTGTAATATAACGCTTGGTGGGAGAGTGGTAGCAAACAAAGTAAAATGAGGGTTGTTTGTGACGTTCTCGCTGTGTTTTATGAAATGAGTTTAAAAAGGAATACCTACTGTGTTTTAGTTGCCAAATAAACGTTTTTTTTCGATACCGAATAAATATATATATATATTTGCAGTTTTTGACATCCTTGACTTTATTTTAAGCACGTGTAGATGTAAATTTTGCGACGGGTCATGGAAATTTATCACGTTGATACAATTATTCATATCATAAACAACGGAAATATTTAATAGATATTTGACGTCAATTTCGAAATTAAATGTGACATAACAGCATTATAAATTAATTAATTTAGTAACCAAAAAGCTTTAAAATTATAACCAAGCACTTATTTTAAATCGCAAAGTAAGTACCTACCTCACTAGTCTATTATTCTAGGAATGTAAAGATCACATAAATACTTGAGTGCAATATACTTATAGAAAATCAATTGATTCACGGATTATAATTGACAGAATTAGTTTATTACATTGATTTAACACTATAGATACATAGCATTTTAATATTTTAAAGCCACTATTACAATTCGTCAATTTAAAAATTCAATGATCAAATTGTTGGTGAAAAAAGAAATGAAAATTTTACAATAACAATAAATTAAAATTACTATTACAAAACCGTTACGGTTAAACTTAAATTGTAAACCAGCTCTCCCAGGTCAGACCTTGACTATTTTGGGGTCACTTAGTAGTAACTACCGCTATTTGAATTCACTTACATTTTTTGTTATTTTTCATTATTTCACTGCACATGAACTGAAAAACAGATCCTCGATCCTTATCGAGGCCGGAGGCTATATTGTGCAATTTGTGTATATTATTTACTGTTTTTTTTTTATCAATTACTGCATTCAAAAGCTACCTCATCCATACCAAGCTAGCCAAGACTTCCTGGTTGGTTAGAACTTTCGTCTTTCATGCGCGAGATCCGTTTCCTGAACTATCTCCGGCGGAGTACGGTGCGTGCGCGCGGACCTCTGACCCCCACTACATTGTACCCATGAATTTGCTTCCATATTTAAACAACAACCCGCCAACAGTCCAATAGATCCTCGCAAGTAACACGCCGCACCTCGCTCGGGGTTTTGACTGCCCTTCTGAGAGGTCTCGAGCCGTATTGTACGGCTTTCGTAACATTTCGTTCTATGGACGTTTCTTTTAATCTAGCTTTATGTGTTCAATAAAGATTAAGGTAAGTTTAGTGTGGCTTTGTTTTGTAATTACTTTTCTGTACCTACATTAAAAGTGCATGGTTGGAAATGGTATATTAATTATATAATTCATCAAGTTTTGGAATTGTGAAACTAACATTTCACAACAATGAGCCAAGTGTAAATTTTAATTCTATTTCTAACACTCGAGGGGGTGTCCGAAAGTGTTTTCGAATATGGACTGTGAAATGCAAGCCACAACCACGTTTCATCGACGATCTTTACGTTTATGGGTGTCAAGCCCTATCGGCGTCCGAAGGGATTTGAGCTCGTGTTCTCTGGATAAGTGGTCGAAAACCACAACACCACAGGGAAGGTATATAATATATTTATGCAAAAAATAACCACAATGCTTTTATGTTGATTCCAGCAAAATCAGAAATGGCGGGAAAATTCGCAACAGCTTTCATCGCATTGGCGGCCATCGCGATCTTTGCCAGCTTAGGATACGTCAAATGCAACCCCGCAATAGGTAAGCCAAACCAAAACAGCTTCTGTTTACAGCAAGTTTTAGGTTCAATTTAAATAAACTAGCAAAATTTCGGAGTAATCGCTGAAACGTGTAACGTAGAAATTGCAGACTGAAATTGTGTTAGGTATTAGGGTAGCTCAGTAGTTTCGAGTAATAAACGTTGATACGGTGTTAGATCCAACGAAATCTCTGATAAAACTTGATTCATTTTTATATTTATTTACACCAGATATATTCTCTCCCAGAAAGGATGATAACCATGGAGTTAAGATATCACAACCCCTTCTATTAAAGATTAGGGGGGCTGTCCACTTAAAATAAGTAACTGTGTTTTTAAATTTTATGCTGTAATGTCGATTTAATGGATATTTTACTAATTTAAAAAATTAAAACACCTTAAATAGTAATAATATACCAGGCAGGTTAAAATTAAATAACAAAACTACTGATGAAAAAAAAATTGGGCCGCCCATTCATAATGCACAATTAGTTGAGACTTTGTTGAGACTTTGGGAAACATGTTTTTTTTTTTTATATTCGCGGGTATGTTTTTTGGGCAAGTTATGCAATATGATCAGTAGACTACATTCAAAGACACCTGTCCATTTACATTACATTCAAATTATTTGAAATATACTGTTGAGTATTCTTTTTAGTTTGTACAAAATATACCAACATATCCTGAGTTACAGCGACACCAACTAATATGCTCAAATGGATTATCTGCCATCTCTTTGTAATTAAACTCTTTTCTACCATAGACAAGTTTATGGCACTTTGTACTTCCAGGACGTTAAGTACCTACACTACAGTCCATGTAACCATCCATTCCAAATTTTTCCCTATTTACGGACGAAGCACAAGCTGCAAGTTTTTATTATAGATATAATATAGGATATGTTGGTATATTTTGTACAAACTAAAAAGAATACACAGCAGTATATTTCAAATAATTTCAATCCTACATTTGTGTTTGACGTTATGGTACACTATGTGTTAATTGGTTCGTGAGATGAATTAACACATAGATGGCGCGATAGACTAACTTATAAGCAGATGAACGAAGTCGCGGCCAAAAGCTAGTATTAAATAAATTCTGGAACAGCTTTTCAACTGAATCTGTCATTTTTAAAAGTCACAAACCGCGGAGTCTTCTGAAAGAGCCAACCTTTTACAAATATAAAGATAAATGAGCTGTCATCAAACCGGAAGCAAAAGAAAAGCGATTCTCCCCTTCTACCATTAAGGCTTTACGTGCGTTCTCAGAATCTCCGAAAATCGGTAAAAGAAACTTTTGTGGATTCGTCGACCTGTTTCCTTAAGACACCGCTATTTTATACGGTTTTCCCATACATGGTCGTCTTCGTAGATTATTAAGTTAAGAGGGTAATACAATAAATCCATCAAGTGCATATCATGCAAAGTGCAGGTTCTATCAATATTAATCTAATGTACAAGGTGACTTTTTGATCATCGTCCAAATTCATACTGGAGGCTTGATAAGTGATCAGTATCTTGGATCAATAACAATTTTTGTAAAATTTATAAAATGAAATTTCGGCTTCCCATACAAATTCACTTCCAGTTCCGAATGACTCACTATGGGAAGTCGAAATTTCATATTACGAATTTTACAAAAATTGTTATTGATCAATGATACTGATCACTTACCAAGCCACCACTATGAATTTGGACGGTGATCAAAAAGTCACCTTGTATATCTAATCCATATAAAGAGTGATATACTCGTATAAACCAGTGCGATATCTTAAATTATAATATCACTTATCCTTTAATTACCTTTCCGTGTGTTGCTGTTTGTATTAATAATTTTGTTCATTTGTCGAGTTGTCCACCAAAGTAACTGTTTGTTGTTGTGGTGTTTTTTTTTTCGGCGAAGTTGGCCAATTTGTCCATTGTTTTAGGGCTTGTTTGAGTGGGTGTGTTATATAGTGGGTGTATAACAGTAACTGTGGCTAAAATAATCAGACATACAGATCATAAAAAGTTTTGATTTATTTCTATTCACCTTTTTTGTGGGTAGAAATAACACATACATACATAACTGTGCTCTGAGAGATTTTTGATGAGAGAGATCAGACATTTGTTCCCGCATTTTACTAGATAAAACGATATGTGTCTCAAGTCTGATCCCAGATCGCCTTATAAACAACTTAAAGCTAAACAAAAGGTGCAGTATTGCTACAACAATACAGCTGCCAGATTGAAAAGTTGTATAAGCTTCGGAGCAATCGGTCCGGTCAAACTGAACTCAACGTAGCGTATCTAAATTAAGCTCGGATGAAGTTCTGCGCTAAAAGGAAGAAAACACAGCTGAAACCTCGATCTAAAACAAAGTTTTCACAAAGTTCCTTCAATAGAGCGAGGACTTTTATATCAAATCATCCGCAGTTCTGAAACTGTACTAATATTTGCATCCGCTTGCCGTAAATAGAAACTTTCTGAATGAAATATTTATGGGAGCTCGTGACGAATCTGCACTCTGCAGACCGTCAGATAAATGTTGCATACCTAGGTTATTACTGAGACACTGTTTTCTATGAAACGGTAACTGTTTATTATAGAAAAGTGTATAAACTTAATAATCTTTACATAAACGATGTCTGTATTTTCTCTCTTTTTTTATTTCCAGTATAGATGGAAATTATACAACTTGCAAAATTTTGCGTAAAAACGAGGCAATATTCACAATATGCATCCAATATTATGGTTTTCAGGCTGTATAGGGACGTCGGTAAATATACTTATAAAAAAAAAGACTTCACAATCAGTTTTTACTTTTTGCATGAATCTTAAGGCGCTCTTATCCCAAAATCAGTAATTTCAAAGTCAAATAGAACTGTCAAATATCGTCTAAAACTTCCAAAAAAATACGCAATATAGTTCGAACCTTTATCTAGGTCTTCCACGCATGTGTAACACGATCAGATAAACTTTGCTCGATAGAAATAATTCACGAACACAGCATGTAATAAGACCTTTCAAATCATGCCATTTCCATAATTCCACTCTTTTATTAACGAAACATATCTGGTAATATTGCTTTTTAAATTTTCTAGGTCGACCACGTAAGTGGGTTTAAATAAACATATCCCTTATTTTTAAACAATTTAAAAACCGATAAAAACAACGAAAAAGTACAAAAGTGTGGTTATTTTCTTTACTCCTTACACGTAAAGAAAAAGAAAGAGAGTCGCTCTTCTGGGATAAGAGCGCCTTAAGAAAAATCCGGGCGTGAAGGGGCCTCTTAAGGGGGTAAAATAAAGAATAAATTTTTGTATGGGAATTCGTTATTCCCAATTTGAAACCATGAAAATGGGTATTAGCCTTTTGGTTGGAAATTAAGAATTACATGATTAGTGATAGTAATAGTAATAGAACAACATAGTTGGTGATACAAAGGAGGGCTGAAATTTGTCGTACCACTGTTCCCAGTTACGTTTAATTATAATATGCATTCAGTTGAGTACATAATGTAGATGCTCACCGGCACCCCTTGATCAAAAGGAAATTGCAGGTACTTGAATTAACCGTTGAATATGAATATGAATGAATACAATATGAATACACATTAATGTAAAAATATCTCAAAAGAAAATGTCAGAGGAATATAAGCCCAATGATATGGAACAACTTAACAAATTCTGGGCACAGGTACCAAACAAATACAATAACGGTTATACATTCTGCAGAGAAGATATACTAATAATGAGCAAACATTGACCCTTTGTGCCCATTCACATGGAGCAGAAAAGAGTAAAAGGACAGTTTTTTTTTATATGAACAAAAACGTTTTTCTTTAGTTCTTAACAGAAAATCAATATGAAGGAACAAGGGTCGTTTTCAATTCCACGGACCTTACTAAACTGTGATATAAATATGTTTCTAATACCTATATTTATGCAATCGTTCCATCGCAACGAGGTAAAAATTTGCATATTTAATTGGCATAGATTAAATTATGTTAAGGTGTGTTAATTCGAAAACCATTTCGAGATTTAGGTTTAATAAGCCGTATTTTCGGAGTTTTGGTCTATTAAACCTCATGATGATGAATATTTTTATGACAAGGATGCAACTTCCACTTGCCCTCGTGTGACGTCACTCATAATGGCTGTTTAGAAATGTGTCCTTTGCTATCAAGATAAATTTATAATAATTTGCTTCATAATAATTTGACAGCTAGATGACAGATGAGTAGACAGACAGAGACAGACCACTTTTTTTATAAGCAATCACACATCAGAATCAGTAGAATGTCTAAAATTCTCAAGTGACAAGGTCATCGAACAATTCTTTAAAAAATCATAAAAAGTAATGGTTAATTTATATACCAAAATAATGAAAACCATGTCCTAAAATGGCGTAAATTAACCGAAAAAAAAATTGAAAAAAATCTTTTAAAAATTATGCTATGGGAATTGCGATATTGTGAGATTTTTTTTTTTTTATCTCCATGTGAGCTCTGAACTTATTTATAATTAAAAGATGAAACGGATGACGCATGCATACAATTATTAATACGCGACATGTTTCAATTTCATTCCGAAATAATTTTCAAGAACGCGAGTGTCTGACGACTGATGAATTCAGCCTATACCATTGTAGTAAATAACAAAAAGGGTGAATTTGAAACCCTAACCTTGGACTTTAGGAATATAAACAGAGCATGGCGCCTTGCAACATTTAAGGCGATACGCGATGCGTGCAAATGGAAGCAATGACCCCAATCCGATTTGACCGGTTTACTTTCGCCCAAAGACAGGTTACGCAATGTCACCTTAGCACCTTAGCCGCTTACACTTGACATCGAAAACACGAAACACGATAGATGGCATGTATTATGTATGTATATGGTATAACAAGGTATTTATTGGTACGCGAGAGTGATCAAATTTAAATGTTCAAAATCGGATCAGTAGTCCCAGAGATTACCCGCGTGGATGTAATTAATAGCTATTTCCCTAGGGTACTGCCCGTCCCCAGGGAACAAACTGCAGCCTTTGTCCAAGTGAAAAGTATAACCATCAGGCCCGTAGCTAGGCTTCGTTTTCGGGGGGGACAAAACTTTCAGAAATGCTTTGTTACATGTCAATTATTATCGTAAATTCCTAAAATAATCTATATTAATTACGCTTATGGAAAGCCAATTGTTTTATAGCTATTGTAATATCATTAAAAATATGTTTATATATATAAAAACTATTGGTATGTATTGCTCGTAGCTAAAAGTGGTATTATGGTCGTTATAATTCTTTTGCTCTTCCCAAGAACGGCCCATACATTTTGTTCCGATGCGAATCGCCGCCCCGTGTTTAGATGGGACTAAAAGTTTGGCGCGATCTGTGCTCGTCAACCTGTAAAGCCTACTTAGCTGTGATAGTTTTCCTTTTAATTTCGTTATGTATATTACTGCTGTGGGGGGGGGGGACACACTTGATCTATGTCTATAGGTAATAGTTTTTTAATAGTAGTTTATGCTACTAGGGTGAAAAGAAATAAATTACGAGGACGATTTAAAACGTAACCGAGTAATTTATTGCTTTTACGCCCGTGTATCATACTACGTTTTTCAATGCATAGTGTGAGGAAATGAAAACAATTATAATCTTGTGAACTTTAAATTATAATTGGCTCAAAAGGACTGTATCCAGAGCCGTTAAACAGGGGAAAAAAAAGTATAATATCTATGGTAGACAGGAAAGGCTGCAGGTTAGCCAACCATTGTAAATAAATTAAAAAAAAAAATAAAGCCCTAGGGCAAAATAACCGACTTTTTGTTCGGTTTTGATGCATAAAAAGTGGGCCTTTACGAGCACATGCATTGAAAAATAAATAATAATATGGGGAAATACACAAGGAAATAATAAAGGTTAAGATTACCTAAATTTAATTTAAAAAAATACACTTTTAATACTCGTATAGTTAAGTACATAACATACACGTATACACGTACTACATGTTCAATATTATGTAAAAATAAAATAGAAGTCGCAGGTAAATTGTGAAAGTCGTTAAATTATAATTTTACGGTAATTATTTGTTAGTTTTTAGGGTTCCGTACCCAAAGGGCAGTCTGGAGCCTTATTAATGTCACTCCGCTGTCCGTGTGTCTGTCCGTATGTCACGGGTCTCTAGCTCTTAGAGTATGGTAAAAGGTTGGGAACCCCTGTCTTAGACGGAATGAGATAGAAACCTGAAATTTTATGTGTTGTGTAAAATGTTCACCAAAATCCGAATTTTGAATTAAAAATGTAATTAAATTATTTTTCATCCTCATGAATGAAAATGGAGCGGAAAAAAATGTTTTATTCTTACCGTATAGCACGTGAGGTGTCATTTTCTAGCACTCATTTAGTACAGTATTATTAATTTTTATTTTTATTTTCGTCTTAAAAAATAAAGATCAAGAACTTATCAAAGTTGCCATTTTTATACCATTTTTGTGACGAGGTCTATCTCCAAGGCCAAAGCAGTTAAGAATTTGAAATTTCTGTATATTATGCATATGCTGTATTTAAACGAAAAAAACGCCGATTTATAATGTAGTTTTAGGGTTACGTCCCCGAATACTCAACCAACCTAATTTTGCAGTTTTGTTTCAATTTGTAATTTCTGTTTAAATTATTTAAGTAGAGCATTACCTAAAATTAAATAAATATCTAGTTTGAACTAATTGGTCATATGCACAGAACTCTCTCGCACTTGGCCGGTTTTTTATAAACTGACCTAACCTAACCCAGTGAAATTATAATTAAACGGCTTTAGAAATACGAAAATTAAAATATTTTATGATTTACTAGGTTAAATATTATAGGCAGATACCTATTATAATTCAGTTCAGCTACCACACCGAGAAGAACGGCAAGAAACTCACTGGGGACATTATTAGTAGATTGATACAAGGGAGGTAAGCGAGGGTGTTTATGGTTCGAGGGTGTAAATGATGACTTACACCCGAGTTCAATACTGTATTTTCATCACTAATGCGAGGAAATAAAAAATAACTTACAAAAAGTACATTTCCGACAGAGATTTTAGTTTCTTTTTAGTCCGCCGCACCGCCACGGACGTATACTTCGTGTCCGCCGCTTGATAAAATCGCCATAGGTTCTCAATACCTCTTTTGAAATCGGAGGTAACAGGTTTCCTACGACTGCCTTTGCCTGCAGTTATTGCAAGTTATTGTCACTTTATCCATAATTTTTTCGTTAAAAACAACGTTTTCAACCAAAGATTTTTTCAACAAGATTTGCGTGGCGCCAATTTTCTTTTATTTTTGTCACGCGACGTTCTTGCTTCTTGTTCCACTTCGTCGTATAAATAAATAAATATAAATATATAGTCATGACATGAATCATCGAGGGGTGTCAGAGATGTTCCGAGTGTGAACTGTGAAATGATAGTCACAGTCCACACTCGGTACACCGGTGTTGGTGATCATTGAATCTTGTTCCTGGTCCCTGACCGGGTCTCCGGTATGGGGTCGGGCGGTTGATTGGATTTCACCTTGTATAATAATATTTTACCTATAACTTTAATCGTATATAATAAACATTTAATCTAAGTAGTTCATGTACATTTATTATTTTATTACATATATTTTTATAAGATTAAAATTTGACTTGTGAAACGTGTATTATATATACCTACATTACAAAATGAACTTTTTGAATTTTGAATTTGAATTTTTCACCGACGATTATTACGCCCCAACGTGATGAGTGGTCTGTAATCCGGGCACAAATATACTCTTTTTAGTGCATGCAGGTTTCTTTACGCTGTTTCCCTTCACCGTTCAGCAAGTGGTAAGTAAGAACAAATACTATACACATAAATTCTGAAAAACTCATTGGTGCATGCCGACCGGGGATCGAATTACCGCAACTACCCTGAGCTACCGCCGCTATCAAACCTTTCTTTTTCAGAATTAATATTAAGAAATAATTCCATTAAGAAATATCACAAAATAACATAAATTATCCAAACATAAGCTAGAATTGTGCGGGTGTTAAATTTTAATCAAATTTCAAGCAAGGCAGCAGGTTTATATTCGGGTTATATCTGAGTTTATCAGCAACTTTCTCGTTGTTTACTGTCAAAGTTTAGCTTCGAGTAGATCTAATCCACATCTGATCTAAAGTTTCTCGCTGTTTAACAAATACAAGGGCGAAAGAGATATCAATATTTTAGAAAGTCTAGAGGACATTTGTGTAGGCGATATTTAAATAAAATTTGGGCAAATGCGAGTCCGACTCGCGCATAAAGGGTTCCGTACCTCCACACAATACGGTTACGGAACCCTACAAATAGTATGGCACATAAAAACAATATAGATGCCATAGCAACATTAAGGCGACCAAAACAAGCCGCCTAATAGCGCTTGGTAAACAATTCGTGGCTCCCGCTGAATACGGAACCCTATAATCTCTTACTATCATAACCACTTTATTTTTCCTTTGCTAAACGCTATATTTCCTGCCTATACCTATTACTGCTGAAGCTGTAGACCCCTGTGACGGACGGACAGACAGATAGCGAAGGCTTACCTAGTAATAATAGGCACCCTTCGAGTGTATGGAACTCTAAGAATAACAAGTTTTTGCACCGTTAGGTTGATTAATTTACAATTTGCACAAATATTCATAGAAACAGTAGCCGAATCGGTAATACACCGGACCATTGTCCTGTGCACCGGACTCACAAGTTCGAATTCTGTCAGTCGAGGATGCAACAAAGTTTTTCGTTATTTATGCGCTAGTATTTGTATACTTACCAGTGGTAAGTTACCACTTGCGGACGGTTAAGTAAAATACTGTGACGTAAAACTGAATGCTCGTGCCCGTAGCACGCCGATAAGGCTCACCGCATCACATTGGGGCGTAAAAATCGTTGGTGAAAATGGGTGTACGAGATGACTGTATCTCTTGACAGTACACTTGACGTGTACTACACGTGACGCCACGTTTATTTTTTTAATACATTAAAGAATACCCTTAATGACTAGCTGGTAGAGAATGCTAATTAGCATTAAGTTCGCCTTTGTGCATTGTTATCTTATTTTGTGCAATAAAGAATTTACATACATAATACTAGCCGACAGATCTTTCAACGCTCAGACCAATCGGCTGATCCTAGGATCATGAAATTTAGACTGTAGATTCCTTTTATGACATCCGTCATTCCTTATTAAGGCGATTACCGTCGCCAAATTAGCAGCTCGATGTTTGTCTGTACGAATATCGGCGGAAACGACATTGAAATAACGTTCAAATCAGTGCACAATGCGTGGTGGCTATTACGACGCTCGCTGCGTCCTTGATAGAGCAAAATAGGAGAAAATGATACTTTTCACATGGACGTGATTGTTCGATCGATTTATAGCTATCAAGTTTATCTATTTATCAAAGCATAAATGAATTAAATCAACCAAGCCGCTTAGGAGCAGTAGTGAATTCAAGCCAAAAACACTATTCAGTTAAAACAATTTTTCATATAGAAGTTTTGGTGGTACAAAAAAGAAAAATGTTGCATATGTTGTCCTAGAGTTGATAATTCATAATACGTTTTTTCAATATTTTTGGTTTGGCCATAAAAGAGGAGTAGGCTTTAGAAAGTACCCATTTGGCGATATTAAGTGCCATAATATGTTCCGTTTGTCCGCTGAGAAAGGATTACAGGAAATGCCACGCGTAAACTATTTTATTTTTCTAAGAGAATGCTTCTTTGATCGCACCTCATATGGGGCCATGGGGCACAATTTAGAACTTGTGCATCACTTCCGTGATCGACATCAGGAAAGAATTCGTTAGATTAAGGCATTTTCGTGTTTAGTGCTTGACAATAAAAGTATTTTGACAGGGAAGAAGTCGTGAAAAAAGTTTTGGATAACCTAATTTTGACGAAGGATTAATAAATTTCTTATTAAAGATTATTTCAATTTTTAATCGTTTATTATATGTTATTAGTTATCGTTCATGATAAATTAATGTTTATTTGATCGAAATAATAAAAAAAATTAAACGACTCACACGCTGCTAGCAGGAAGTTTACATAATTCTTTATGCTTTTCTCTGTGATTGACATCTATTACCACAACATGCAGTGTCGAATAATAATTACTAAAAATAGTACTTACATTTAATATTGTTTCAAGCAAGCAAGATCTATAATAGTGAAATGAAAAGTGTGTCGTATCATCGTATGTGGTATAACGGACCTAAATGGAAATAAGCTTTTTGCAAAAGTGACTGGTCCAAAACGGTAAATATCAAGAAAACGACAATGCTTTCCCAAAGCTGAACATGATGGCTAAAGGTACCACATGGCAAAACGTATTCGCTTAAATAGTATACGGATGTAGATATCTCCGACTCAACTTACTGCTTTTTTTACAATATAATAATATGGCATAGGCCTGAATGAAGATGTAGTGACTAGGATAGTAAAATGAATGTTACGGTGGTTTCGACAAGTAGAGAGAATGAATGAAAGTAGAGTGACGAAAAAAATGTGTGGTGCGCAAGTCGAAGGTACAGCTCGACCAGGCCGCCCTAGAAGGACGTATGCTGACCAAATTGGGGACATATTGAAGAAGGGCAATCTCAAAAGTACCCGGAATAGAAGAGCTTGAGTGACCAGATTGATGGATATGGAAGAGGCGAAAGATGTATCAGGATCGTAGCAAAAGAAAATCTGTAGTCTCTCCCTACCCCTCTAGGAGACCAGCGTGAGTACAGTGCTCCCGCATACAAATCTATAGCCGAGCGACAGGACGTACCACGTGACCTTATTGATTGTATAGAAAGTGTAAGGAAATACGAACTTTGCCGAACAGTGGCGAAGATTTGTATGCGCATTATTACTTTGGGATGAATGAATGAATGAATTTTATTTCAGAAAGAAAAGTAAGTACATCGAAGTATTTTACATGATACTATCTTATCATATTACTTAGGACCATCTTAACTTATGTGTATACATTGAATTTGCTTATTTACAGGTATAACAATTATTGGAATAATAATTGGGAGCACTGTACATGTATATATGATAAACAAAAACCGCAAAACCAGAAAATCCAAGTTACAGTTCTCGTATATCCGAGGTGCCAAAAATAAATTCTCCCTTGCATAGCGGTGAGCTGTAGCATCAATCAATTTGTAACGGGGCCTGAAGTCCATTTACAGCAGTTATTGAAAAAAATGGGTTAAATTCAAGTGGCCTGCGGGGGACTTTCAGTGAATAAAGGTTTTTAATTTGATTTTATGGGCTTTTGGGGGATTTCATGCATTTTTAATGGGTTTATGATATTGTAATTCGTTTTTAATCTCGCGTATTTGCAATGCAAAATATTGTAAATATCATGTAAGTGGGTATGCTCGGTAAATGGGAGTTTAGGTTCTAATGTAAATTTCAGTGAGATCATAACCTGCTAACTAAAGAAAAAAATTACAACTAAGTATAGAAGTCTATTGTTACGTTGGACGATTTGTTTGTAAGTAAACAGGTTGATTAGAAGTCGGGTTGCGGGGTGGGCGGAGAGGCAACTAATTAGAAATTTAAACTGAATAAATAAATAAAGTGCTAAATTTTAACAACAGTACCTACATACCTACTGCCGTATAGATCAACTGCTGTATTCATTGCTAAAAGTAACTAAACTTTGATTAAACAATTAATAAAATAGCTATCAACTATTACAACTTACCCAAGTTAATGGTGAAATAAGCAAAACAGTAAAGCCGATTCCGAAGCCATTAATTTTAGTTTTAGTGCTGTCAAAACTAAATTTTGTTCATTGCAAAATATTTAATTTCTTTGTGCGTTTCTATACTGCAATGATATAATGTTAATTCATTGCAAAATAGTCTTTAAATGACAACATTTCCCAAGAACAGAAGCTGTATTGCCTTGGAATAGTTTTAGTTTTGACAGTACTAAAACTAAAATGAATGGCTTCGTAGTCAGCTACAGTAATATAATATTTCACGGTCGCCACAGTCTACAATGTTTTTAGTTGATATGCGTGTAGAAAATTAACTGAAATATGGTATCAAAACAAAGGATTGATTGTTGAAGAACGGTTGTTATTATTTTCATGTCTTAGTTTGGTCATTTAAAAACACGTGTGTTTTCGATTATTAAGGTGACTGTTATATTTGAACACTCGGTACGCGAAACCTACATAAAAATTGTTCACGGTCCGCGCTATCTCTTTCATAATGGTTTCCTTTTACTAATTAAGATGTCGCAATTTGTGCAAATTTCTTATTATTTGACCACTAACAAACGTATTGGGACAAAATATGGATCAAGGAAAATAATACTTATAGAATTAAATGAGACTTGAGGATAATTCATGATTTATATAAAAACGGCTCACCTCAATACGTGTTATGATCGGGAAAGCCGACCAGTTTCGACTGCCTTCATCTGGGCGAGTGAAGACGTTTACGAGACGCGACGACGCGACGTTACGCCTCAACTATAACTATACTTATAAAAGAAAAAGGGTTTTGTAATCATACGTGAGCGCGCTGACGCGTTCGCCGGCTGATATCTGAGCCCACATGAAAATTATTATTATTTTGGTACTTTTAATTAACGCTGGCAACCCCTTCCCACCACCCGATTGATTTAAAAATGTTTTTGGGT
Source organism: Ypsolopha sequella (assembly GCA_934047225.1). Taxonomy (NCBI): domain Eukaryota; kingdom Metazoa; phylum Arthropoda; class Insecta; order Lepidoptera; family Ypsolophidae; genus Ypsolopha; species Ypsolopha sequella. The sequence continues at coordinate 1,930,673 of OW203990.1, read as the reverse complement.
GCGCAGGGCAACTGTTTGAAAAAAAAAAGTCGCTTTTTTTATTTTTTCCCCACCCCACTACACCCGCACCCACCGCCCGCGGCCTGCCAGCACGAAGATTATCAGAAAAGGTTGTTCAGGGAAGTAGCTTACGGAATTTCAATACAGCTGAATCCACATGACCGATTTGGTCGCTAGCTCTCCGTCTATTACAGAAATCATTACAAACAAAACCATCCACTAACGCTTCCTTATTAGTGCTTTCTTTTCTACCCGTATGATCGTCCAAATTTTGGAGGCATTTCGTGGTTCATCCAAAACAGGCTGTAATACAAATGAAATAAGATTTATCTAATGAAACAGATGACGAGATTTGCCTCATTACTCTGTTTGTGTTCAGATGTCTCCACGTTTCCTCCCACTTATTTCACCGGCAAACGGAAAAAACCATAACCACGTACTCATATTTCTTACACACACATCATATCGGCGGCGCGTCAACCAAACATCACATCTCTATTGATAATATTCTCTAATAATATACTATAAATAATACAGATGGATAAGATATTTTGATATAGTTTTATTGGGGATACTATGACCTCTTGCAGAGTCTTACAATAATCCACCAAAACAGCCAATTGACAGCTGTGTGTTGCCAGCTGTCTCACAATAAATATTCCTGCTTGACCATGATTATTTAAAATAACAAATACATGTAATACAAATCTGTAATAGCTAACACTATGACATTTGGTATCGCCACGGATATCTATGGGTATCGCAAACACCACACTATACCGCCTCAGTTTAGATATCTATGCACCGGACCCTACGAATGATTATTATTCGTAGACCGGACCATCATATGATCCCGGCCTGGTCCGACTATACCACGACTGATGATTTGATGAAACACACTGCTCTCTCTGTCTCTCTCTCGCAGCAAGCGGCTACGACCCGATGGCGATCTGCATAGAGAACTGCGCGCAATGTAAGAAGATGCTCGGGCCCTGGTTCGAGGGACAACTCTGCGCGGATACCTGCATCAAGTTCAAAGGGAAACTGATCCCTGACTGCGAGGACTTAGGGTCCATTTCACCTTTCCTCAACAAGTTGTAACTTGGTAGTCGTTTGTACTTCGGAATTATTTATAAATGAAATTAAATTGAAACTGATAGATTGTGAAGATGATATGCCAAAGCCTCTATAAGTGTATACTAATATTAGTTTTATATAACTTTACATAACCTTCTCGCGAGATTTTGTACTTAATCTAACCATAGATATATGTATAGGTAAGTTTTATATTTTGTTATGTAGTAATTTTATACAGGGTCATAATGAATAAAGGAGCATGAATATTAAGTCTCGAGTTTAATTATTTATTTACTAATTAATTTTTACTGTTACAGGAAAATATTTACTTTCATATATCACACAAACTATGCACATAAGAATACCATCGAAAGAAGCAAAACTTATCACAAACCTAATAAATTCTATAGAATAGTATATTTCATATGACAAAAAAATCAATAATAAATGTTACATAAGCGGATACTATAAAATTTAATTTATTCTTGCGATTGTCGCCACTTGGTGAAACTCTGAAACCATCTTGAATCACATATACAAGCTTCACTCAACGATGTGGTTGGCTTCACTAGCCCTGCGTTCCGAAATAGAATTACAATGGCTCATAAGCCATTCACTTCATACTTTCGTAATCGATTTTAGCGATGTAATTCTATTTCGGACCGCAGGGTAGATAACTTTAAAATTTATTTCCCAACCGGTTTCGGATATTGCAATTAGCAAACATCTACTAGTGTATTTAATTCAAGACACTTTTTACAGTAAGTTTATCCGTAACTAACATTTATGTTATTGTAATTATAATTACAAAATGTAACAAGTCCGCTTTGAAATGTAAATAAAAGAGATACAGCCACTAGATCTTCTTCAAAAAGACATACAGTCACTAGATCTTGTTCAAAAACAGATCTATTAGATTAGCTTACTTTTTACAAGTACTTACATGTAAATAGAATTACCGAATCTATTGCTTTGAAATACATCAATTTTACTTATTTATTGACTGAGGACCTACGCCTTTAGAGAATTTATAAGCATAATATGACCGACTACAGGTCCAAAAAATTGAAATAGTACTTAAACGATATTTTTTAGGAATCAATAAACCAAACGGCATGCTCTATGGGTAATGGTATGGTAAAAATAAACCAACGATAGTCGATCATATTGATTTGATTGATTGATACTGGTGTAACACGACTTAACTTAATTGGCAGGACTAACATCTTTGTCTTTTCAATAAAAAAAAAGAAAAAAAAGAAAGAGAAAAAAGAAAATGGAAATTTGAAAATGGCATGACCTGGAAAATGGAAATGAAAAAGACAGAACGCTTAACATAAGTTTACACAATTGCCGTGTACATACCATGCCGTGGTGTATATGTCACAAGGTTATTGTAAAGCCCTGATGTTATATTCATTCATTTCATTTATTTAATTCATTAAACAATAAAATTGCATTTGAATATTATCTTTAGAACTAAAACACTGTATACAAAATTAAATTAAAAATAATGACAAAGAAAAAAAATTAAAATCACATAAAAAAATATAAAAAAACATGTTATTAAATACAAAAATAAATATGAAGCAAAAGCAAATTCACTTAGGTCGCCTCGCTTCTCTGGGAACTCGTACTAGATCTTGCAGTCGCCCTGATGTAAGGACTCGATCCAAGACAGCCCGTGCCAGTCACGGTACCAGCACCGAGCCCAGCGAGCGCAGCGCTGAGCCCCGTGAGTAGCTCATTACCTTCAGATTCCATGGGTACTTCGCGTAGGTAAGGGCCGGATTTCATAGGGAAGCCAAGGCTCTCATCTCCAATGTCTACATGCTCATTGCCTAGAACGATCAAGCGCCAGTATTCGTCGTCTACCTCTTGAGGCATCAGATCTCGGCCCAGCTTACCGAAGAACATCTCCATCGCAGTACGGGCCACCTTCCCAAAGATGTTAAGGTCCATGCTCCTGCAATGCACGATGCAGTCATCAGCCTTGTCCAAGGGTATACTGGTACCTTCATCGTCGACATCTTCATCAGAAGACGCTTCCCCTAGCACTTGCTTCTGCTTGAGCAGCGGGTTCTGCATTCTTTTGTAGCACTTGTTCCACTTTGTTCAAAACTTCCTGTCGCTCACGACTAGTGAAAGTATTGTTCAGAAGCGGATATATAACGTAGGTAGTCTTGATCGAGTTTTCGATCAAGAACTTGATCAAGATCGAGAACTTGTGCTCCTTTTTGGTAGTTCATTTCTTCAGCTACCTGTTGCCATTTATCTTTATCAATAATTTCCGTTATGCCACCCATTTTTTGTACAACATGTTAGAGCTTCGGTACGTTTACCTCCACGTTGTTAATATAATACAAAATACTCATTTGTCAAAGGCGGATTCCTAAGTGACCCGGAACGCGAGTTTATAAAATTGTATGAATTTCTATGCAGCAATGTGGGCGCTTGTTGTATTTTGTAAGTGCGCCATACATTTGGTCTTCACAGCGCCCGGGGCGCTTACTATATCAAGTTCCTAACAATATTCTGTTTGAGAATGTTTTTTTCTTGACTAACTTCAGTCTTTTGCTTGTTCTGGATCTTAGAACCAGTGGCTCTCTGTGGCTGAGAGCATTCACAATACTGGCCACTTCTTGAACTAATATCTGGTTTGATGGTTTAGTATGTTCCTTCTGGATGTCCACAGGTGCCCCACGGGAGGTTTCTTGAAGGTCTTTTGTGATATTATTTACCACTGGCAGTTACAGGATATATTTTTGACTACAAATCTACATTAAGTTTATTTTTGTTTACTTTGTAATATTTTGACCTTTGCCCCGAACCTAATCGGAACATGTTCACCCCTTTACTTTATCCTGGATCCGCCCCTGTTATTTACCTTCTGTAGCAGTCGTTCGACTAGAACAATTTATTGGGAATGATTGAGTAAGCTTTCGAAGGAATCTACATCCAGTTCTCATTGAAAACGACAATTTTCTGTGTCGAAGACCGCTTATCCTCGCCATCCTTGGCAGCGGCGACATCGCTACGTCACTCGCTGGCTGCTACTGCTAGAAATTTTCGTCATAATTCTCTACTTAGAAATTGACCTTGACTTTCTGTTTAGAACTATAGGGGTTGCCTTGCTCCGCTCCTCTTCCCTCGGCTCCCAATTTATGATCAAGTAAATTTTGACATTTTCACAATGTAACTGAAATCAAGCCGTATATTGTATTGATAGACAAAAATCCGTGCAATTATAAAGTCACTAGTAACAATATGCTTAAATAATTTACCTGCGACATATATATATATATATATATATATACTGTAACTATATTGCATAAATAAATCTATTTTATTTATATAATTTTATTGTATAGAATGTAAGCACCTTATGTATAATAAATAAAATGTCTTTATTCCAGCCAGATTTAAACTTACATAACAGCAATTAAAAAACAAGCTATATAACTATTCTATAAGTACCTACCTAATGTAATGAGTGATGCCGTGTGAATACGGTGTGCGGTCCAACCTAAACTGGTTTTTGTCACACTGTTAGTTTATAAAGTAAGTTTTATTGTAAACTCTGTTTTATTAATAAATAAAAATTAAAAAAAATCATATAATAGACAAAGTTAGCATGTGAAAAAACAGAGGGTTGCCAAAATTCAGCACTAGTTAAACATAGTGTGATAGCAATACTAAAAGCATGAAGTAATGAATATTAACTATGGGTAATTCTACTACTTCAAGGCAGTGGCGTGGATAGAACATTTTTTTCTGAAAAAGCAATGACAAGGTCAAGTTTGACAATAAAAACTATGACAGAAATAAATTTCTATGTTTGAACACTTGGCGATTTATCTATCGCAAGGAGATATAAATTAACATTATATCATTGCAGTATAGAAACGCAGAAAGAAAAGTAAATCTGGATGTGAGGAGCAGTTCAGAGCTCCTTACACTCAGATTTACTTTTCTTTCTGCGTTTCTATACTGCAATGATATAAGATTAATCTTGAGAGTAAAAAAATGAAACAATTAAAATACCACTTCGAAAAAATATGCATGAAAATTATTCCCTCTAGGGTAGGCAGTGTCTTCCTGGCGTCATACACATAATCATATTTATTTTGTTGTCAAACATGACCTCCCCATTTGCTTTTCCAGCAGTTTTATGCACGCCACCGCTTTAAGGTTATTCGTTAATGTCTGGTTACCAATTCCGCTTTAAATTTCTTAATACTAGGGCCGCTTGCAAATAGTATATTACGATACGAGAGCGATGAAACGTTTTCTGACGAGTGTGAGTTTGCGGCACGAGCCGAAGGCGAGTGCTGCAATCACACGAGTCGAGAAAAAGTTTCTCGCACGAGTTTCGTATAATTTTTTATAGCACAAGTGCGGAAAATGCCGACTTTACGCACGCGCAGCGTGCGTAAAGCGGTCATTTTACGCACAGTGTGCTATAAACATTTTTAAGGCGATATGCGAAAAAAATACGGGTGTTTCTTTTCTGTGTATTTCATGAAATACACGGAAAATTATAATCAGTTTCTGGTATATGCATTCTGAGTATATAATCTAGGGTTTTGAGATTGGAAAACATGTTTGGATAAATTTTCCTCGAAAGAAATAATTGTTGAAATGAGGTCTTCAAACATACTTTTTTTCCTCGTTTGACGAATAGGAACCATATCAGAACTCAAACATATTTTATAAGGTGTGTTTCAACAATATCTAGAGATTTGATATTTGAAATTTTACTATCTATTTTAGTTTTTTTAATAAAAATATAAAACCAACTTTTTTCCCTTTTGCCCTGAATCCGCCCCTCTCGCACTGCGCGATTTTTCGCTTGGAGTGACAGTGACAAAAATAAAATTCGTATAGCCTCTTAAAAACGTTATTTACCTGCTAATCGCACCTAACTTGACAGTTATATACCTATATGTTGATTACATGTGAACGAGTTCAGTAATAAATTGCTAGTTGAGTTGCGGGAATAAACTTGGTCTCACCTCCTCATGGGAGAAAGAAGAGGAGTGCAAGGGGTGTACTTGCACCTTATCTTGGAGAAAAACACAAAAAATAATATAATTTTCTAATTTATTTTATAAAATAACGTAATTCAAAGTGACTTAAATGCCCAGATGTATTATTCTCGTTTTTGTTTAGTTAATTCTAAGGATACAAGTATTATATTATATAATTTATAGGTAGGTAGGCACCCAATAATCCTGCCGGCGCCCACGCACCTCCTCGAATTTTACCGATCGAGTTAAGGTGGATGCGACAGATCGCCTTCTCAAACGCAAAACTTATACTTGCTTTTCTTATTTTTTAATAAAAAGTAGTAAACAAATTTGATTTTATGGAATTATGCGACCATAGTTCAATGTCAATTAGCCTTTTCTAGCAAAGTATCGTATATATTTATTTAGGATATATCTTTTGTAGTACACGTATGTATGATTACCTATTTTAATAAAATTTCCCTTTCCCGCTTAGGTTTTCTGGAAGAAATCTCTTTTTTACTGGTTTTATGTGTGTAAATTAAAGAATAAAGAAAGTTGTGTTATTTAATGCATTACTTTGTAAATTATCAGCTGGTTGCTGAGCGCGGTGCCGTAACTCGCGCCACCAGTGATGCTACTGCCCGTCACCAGTCAGTTTTATATAAGGCTCGATAATTGGAGATAGATATACCGCCATCAATCGGTCCCAGGCATGGTGGGCCACCTGGTATGTGCTTGTTTGAGAGCTGTCCTCTTACTCTCCCACCGAATTATTTCGGTGGTGTTTGTGAGTAAGATCTCCACAGTCGAGCCCGGCATCAGCTCTGCTACCTAGCACTAAACTATAGTCGCCTAATGCCATACATTACATTTATTTAATACTTTTTATTCAAAAATAATAAAAACAATCGCAAGTTTTGCGTTTTCGAACGCGATTAATCGCATCCACCTTAAGTACACTATAATAGTTACTAACCCTTAAATGCATGAGATTTTATTTGCGTATGAAACTGAAAACATTAATAGAAAAGTACCACGAAAATGTGTAATAAAATGATATGTTGTGATTGTTTTTACAAATAAAAACAAGAAAAAAAATTATTTGCTATTAAATTTTATTTTTTAATTTTTCTTCATTTCATTAGTTACTTGTAAAGCTGAACTCTTTTTGACTTTGCTATCAAAAACAAAAAACTATAAAAATATATGTTAGCAGAATATTTATTAAATTATTTTTCTATTATTTTTTCTCTTTATCAATTTTCCCGCCAAGATGCGAGAAAATACAAAAAACAGAGAAAAATTAATTAATGAATTTTAAAAAATTAAAAGCTGTTGCCAAACATAGTTTTAGCTTATACAATCATAATACATAAATGCAATTTTTTACATCAATTTTAATAATGTAAAAAATAAATAAAAAATCTTTGTGCCGTTTTCGACCCAAGATGCATTTAAGGATTAAACTGCTGACATGAACTTTTGAGCCAAATCCTTCTTAGAACGATGTGGATGATGCTTAATACTTAAAGTGTAATAATAATTATCAATAAAATGTCATATGTCTTAAGTGAGATTGACATTTGTCAGGTATGTAAACTGACAACTCGATCCAGCGTAAACGAAAGCCTCGTTTTACTAAAGTTTACTAAAGATATTCAGGGCCGGTGAAGAAACATTTTAAACAATGTTTTACTCTGTTATCATCTTAGCGGGATAAATACGTTAACAATTTCATTTGCAAGATTCCATTTTCACAATTCGCTGCTAAACCAGGCCTTAAACAGTCGATCATCTTCACATTGTCTTGTTCAACCCGTTCCGTTAGTCTACAAAAATAATTTTCCTTACTACAAAATATGGTGACTAATTTGTACAGCCCAATTCATACTGTAAAGTAGGTGAGTGAAACAAGACCCATACTCTATTAACAAAAGTCATAAGATTAAATTTTAGCTTCCCATACTAAGTGACTCCCGCAGGGTGACAGACGTTGGCGGGGGCGGTGTAACCACCCGCCACCCGCTTACGCCCAGAGTACCTCGTCCCCGCCAGCGTCTGTCGCCCCGCGGATCTTGTTTATCTATAGTCAATAAACCGTGAGAATAGAAATGGCCGCCCACTCTTGCTGTACCGTTAGCACAAAACTTACAACTGACATTGATTGTGATTTGAGTGATCGACCATGTGCGAATATAGAAGGAGATAGTGTATAAGTGAGAGGTGGATAGAAAGGTCACCATGTCTATTCCCAAGGCGTATTGTGTGATATACACTAAGAGGCTACGTTCGGAGACACTATCCTCAGATGACGGGTACCTCGATCTGTAACTGCGGATCTTCCTGCGTCGCCGTCGGGGGCTCCACCTGCACCTGATCTTCTGTTGGGAAATTACACCAAGTGTAAGTGTGACGCTGATATTTAAATTTAATTTAACTTATTCGGGAAAAGACTGTAAAGTTTAAATAATTGGAAATACTTTATCGAATATTTTCCGTTTTTTTTTCCTTTATTTCCGAGATCACAGATTAATACATCATCTATATGCCAAATTCCAGCTCAATCAGCTTACTTAATGTGTGTTAATGCCGCGGTCGGACATAAAGACAAACAGACAGTATAAACTTTGGGATTTAATTTAAAATGCTTATTTTAGATGATATATAGTATTCTTCGTTCACGGGGCGGTATTATTATGTGGCAACTTTCATATGGATCTCAATCAAGCCAAATTTACATTATTTTCGTAACTTACCTACTGTTTAACACTAATGACTCAAATGTTGTGCCTTCAATTATAAACTTAACGAACGTAATTTTAATAAGAAGAGGTAGTTTGACTTGAGTCTAGTGATATTTGTTAGTTGAAGGTTTTTAGATTTCAAATTATTACATAGTAAATAATTTGTTACAGTTGATTATTTTGATATTCGTAAAATTTTATGATTGTTTATTAATTTATTATTCGAAAGTTCATACATAAAAGTGGCGTGCGCAGAACTTTTTGCTGGAAAAGCACTGAGAAGGTCATGTTAGTCAATAAAAAATATGACATTTTTAATATCACTTGAAAAATAATTATTTGTATGACGCCAAGATAGACATATATTCTCATACAAACTTTATTCAGTGGTTTTAAATTTTTTTCATATTTCTTTTATTGTGTTAACTTGAGTTCCTCATTGCTTTTCCAGCAAAAAGTTCTGTGCGCGCCACTTTAAAACGTCTGATTTCTTAAACACTTCCTAAGCTCTGAGTAAGAAAGGATTTTTATGACTGTGCGAGCGAGAACTGCTCTAAATACTAAATGTGGTTTCATCAAACAATCACTTACTTATACATTTATTTGCTACTTTTTGCACTTTTCAAACTGGCATGACCCCCATTACGCTTCCTACTTGGCGCGGTACAAGTTGATATTTAAGTCCACCAATCATGGGCGCATAATCATGTTATAGTCTCCAAACACAATCTTATACATCATGAACATACCCCCGTGAACGACGGTCTATGAGTATCTTATTTTATCTACTTAGTGGACACTAGGCGTACAGAATTATTGTAATATAAATTGTATAAACATACCTTGCTGCAAGCACAAATCACTAAATTAAACATGCAAATTAAAAGAAATTAAGAAAATAAATATTTAGCACAAGCATACGCAGAAATGTAAAAACATGCATGTAAATAGCAGATACGAAAACATAAACCCATTAACACAAATAAAATATGGTAACATCAAAATTATTCCTAAAGCTTTTTTAGAGTTCGGTGTTTCAACGATTTTTTTTATGATGTTAGAATAAATACTGTAAATAGTAAATCTACAAAAAGAAACGCAAAAAGCAGTAAGAATGCATACATGTATTTTTAAAAGCAAAAACATAACGTTTAAACAAGATACGAGTATGCAAATTTATTGAATTGCAGTAAGGGCGCAAGCATCATCACCAAGTCCGCTTGACTGTTCTGATTCACCGACATCGCATTACCTAAGAGAGAGAGAGATAGCAAATTACCAGAAGCTCCAGAAAACTGCGTAAATACCACTTTTATACGTGACATCGACAAAATTCGTTAACGCTGAAAGGTGTAATGTAACGCCGACTGAAAACGATTGTAAACATAAATGAAATATAAACCTTGTTGCTTTACGTTTAGATTTGAAATACAACAACATCAAGAGACTCGTGCTATCTCGCTCACAACTGACAAATCGCAGCCAAGCAGATGACGCCACCATGTCGCGTACGCAACAACCAAAAGCGGATGAAGACACTTCGCGCGTAAATGTGGCGCCACACGAAGGTGAAAAATCCATAAAAGCTGGTCGAAACCTAAAAACGTAAAAATTCTCGAAACACTTCAAAACTAATTTAAATTACTACCTGAATAAACAATGAAAAGGTTCACAGCAATTTGGGCTACCTGAAAAACGGGTTGTCAATTTTACATCAGTCCAAAGTTGAACTTGTTCAAAATTGGATGTGTTTACGACAATTTTAAGTCTTGCGTTTATTAATTTCTTACTCGGAAGTTTTAGTGAAAGTTTGTGTTTTTGCGATGGATTCTACTCCAGAAGGTAATAACCTATTTTTTATTATTTATTTTAGATACTCAATGACTTTTTTTTAAACATTAATGCCACTAAAACGACGTGAAAATGATTTTTTTCTGCTTAGTAATTTTCATGAAATGATAAAGTTGAATTTCCTGGCACATCCGGCTTTAATGTTAACATTGTTACAAAAAGTAATCATTAGTCTTGCTAAAACCACTGAAAATTTTCCCGTCCGAAACCGTCGCCTTAACAAAAATTTCATTTTATTAGTCATGTTTGCTAATTTTTGTTTTTTAATTGTTTTAGGATCAACTAACGAAGAAGCCTCTTTTAGCAGATACACTCTTGTCAGCTATTATAGGGAGTATGCTTCTCAATAGCATCACGAAAAACGGACATACTTGCAAGAAAAGATGAAAAAAGTCTCTACGTGTTACCGATTTTTCACAGGAAACCAAGTGGTTGTTAACAAGATTAGTGTCGGATTACAACACCAAACTCAACAAGCACATGACAATTTTACAGGGTGCGCCGACAAAAACAAAAATTGGTTCAATGCCTATGTTACTTTCCCTGTTGTGCATTCAGCCCGCAACCAAGGAGGTGGCCGACCTTCCAAGAAGTTTGAAGAAACCAGTGATCGCTCAAAGATTTTTGGGAAAAACTTGGTCTACATAATATAGACAAACCAAGGCAGGGTGGAGGGGTGTCTACAGATGGAAACACGGCTTGAAATATGTTTCAGCTTGCAGAGGAAGTAACTAAAATATCTAGTATCAGCCTGAATCTCTTAAATCGGCTTCATTCAATTTTGAAGTTTATGGCAAGTGGATATAAAATAAATGCTGCCAAATTTAAGATATGCTGCTTGAAATTATCCATGGTTTAATATGCCTACGACGTTCCACAAAAAACTGTTCTATGGCTTAAGGATAATTGAATCTTCGAAAGTAGCTATTGCTCAAGAGAGCAGAAACAAAGATGTGAGAAAATACAGGGAGCAATTTTCCAAATTTTTTTTTCGAAAGCAGTGTATGGTAAACACGTATCAGAGACTAATGGTGTCATCTGACCCTTTTATAAGTGATCTAAGAAAACTTTTCTACCTTTGTTTCAGAGTGTGTTAAATTTATTAGAGGATCCTGAAATTGACACTGTATAATAAACTAAACATAATTATATATATTTTTTGATTATGAAAGACTTGCATTTCATTTTTGCATATTATTTATCCGTATGAAATTAAGGGGGGAGGGAGTTAGTGTAAGAGAAAGGAGGGGATAGTTATTTTTTAACACTATTAGGTATATTTTTAGATCCATATGAATTGTTACCCAAAAGCTAACCACTTCAGCTCATTTTTGACCCATTTTAGCAGAGGTAGAAGGATATTTGGTATTTTCCTCTGCCCACACTATCCCTCTATCCCTATAATTGGACCAGGAACAATCTTTCACCCAACCTATGACAAATTTGAAAAAAATAGGTTTTGGCCAGCTTTTTTGGATTTTTCACCTCTGTGCGCCATGTGATTGTGATCTGTCGCACGGAACACTAACATCCCGGTTTGTATTAGGAGCTGTTAAAACACTTAAGATTTTTAAAATATAAAATGTTTTTTAGAAACACGATTGAAAAAGTAAAACAAAAATAAACAAGTCGCTTAGGTTAAATTACGTTAAGGTGTGTTAATTTGAAAACTATTTCGGGATTTAGGTTATTATAAATAAGCCGTAAAAAACATCATGATGATATTTTTACGAAAAAGCTGCAACTTCCATTTGCCTTCGTGTGACGTCACTTGAGAAATGGCTGTTTAGAAATGTGTCCTTTGCTATCAAGATAAATGTATAAATATTGCTGCCGACTGATTTGACAGATAGATATCAGATGAGTCAGTGGCGTGCACAGAACTTTTTTCCGGAAAAGCAATCAGAAGGTCAAGTACGACAATAAAAAAAATATGAAAAAATTAAAATAACACTTTGAAAAAAAAAAGTTTGTATGACGCCAGGGTAGGCACTGCCTACCCTAGAGTGAAAATTTTCATACAAAAATTATTTTTTCAAAGTGTTATTTAAATTTTTTTATATTTTTTTTATTGTCGTACTTGACCTTCTGATTGCTTTTCCGGAAAAAAGTTCTGTGCACGCCACTGAGATGAGTAGACAGACCAATTTATTTTATAAGCAATCACACTTCACAATCATGTCTAAAATTCTCAAGTTAAGTCATAACCGACAATTCTTTAAAAAATCAAAAAAGTAATGGTTAATTTATATACCAAAATAATGAAATCTATCTCCTAAACCGGCGTATATTCTCTGAAAAAAATTTAAAAAATAGTAATTTAAAAGATCTTTTCAAGCTATGGGAATTATTGCGAATGTTTATTTATATTGTTGAAAGTAATTTATAATTAGCATTCATCTAACTTCACGTGACTGACTGTATATAGGTTTCCCTCTTTTTATTTTTGTCGCCATTGCATAATTTTATGATGGGGGTTTACCAACTCTGTATAAATATTTTGAAGTGGACGCGACCGCACCTTAACGAAGTTGTAGAACGACTGATGTGAGCGACAAAAAAATATTATACCGAGTGACAAAGACGATGCTCTACGAAGCCGAAAATAGTATCTCCCTCTTTAGCTCGATGTGCATTATTTACAGACCCTCACTGTTCATCGTTGTAACTTATAAAAGTGGTAGTAGTGGACCAACCTAGCGAGCAAAGGTCAAACGCTCTCTTTCATTTGACGCTAGACCCTGCGGTCCGAAATACGAGGGGCATGCCAAAAGAAATTAGATACTCAAAAATTATAAAATTTATTCTTTATTACAAGTATCGATCTTTTCGAAGTATTCACCCTGAGCACGTATACACTTTTCCATACGTCTGAACTAATTGGAAAATACCAATGACCACTCTTCTTTAGACACCTCAGAAATCTTGAAAATATAGGCAGCCAGTGCATCTTCTTTGCTTTCAAACTTCTTCCCCTTTATTTTTTCTTTGATTTTTGGAAACAGGTAAAATCACAAGGTGCTAGGTCAGGGGAATATGGTGAGTGAGGGAGGATTGACGCATTTTTTGAGTCGAAAAAGTCAAGTGTTTTGGCAGACGTGTGCGACGCCGCATTGTCGTGGTGCCTGAGAAGGCGTCGGATTCCTGACTTCGGTCGCTTGTCACACCAAGCTGATATTACTGTTGGAGCACAAACTGTCACATACCATTCGGAGTTCATCGTTCTTTGATTCTCTAGCACTACAGTAGCAATATGATCCGTTTTGCTGAAAAACGAGGCGACCATTTGTTTCTGTGTGCTTCGTGCACGGCAACATTTCGTTGGAGTTGGCTCATCTTCAAAGCACCATACAGTCGAATGTCACTTTGTTTCGGGATCATAGTTATAAAGCCATGTTTCATCACCAGTCAGTATATCATACACATTTTTTTTCTCGCCACCGTCGAATTTATCTATCATGAATAGGCACCAATCCAACCGACGGTCTTTCTGCTCATCGGTAAGTTTGTGCGGCACCCATCTCAAACAACATTTACGGAGAGAAAGGTGGTCGTGAATTATGGTTTACATTGCTGCTGATCCAATTCCCTGTTCTCGCTCCAGCTCTACATACATAATTCGTTGGTTTTCGCGAATAAGTTTTTCGACTGCACGAACGTTTTCTTCTGTGACCGCGGTTGGCAGCCGACCTGGCTTCGCTTCATCTTTGAGACATCCCCGTCCTCTTTTAAATTCAGCAAACCAATTAAATACTGTTATTCGTGAGCAACCAGACTCACCAAAAGTAGTAGCCAAAAGTTCAAAACATTCTTGAGGCTTAAAACTTTTTTATAGTCATAATAAATCATAGCGCGACAATCACTTCGACTGAGCTCCATTGCTGCAAGCGAATTCCCGCCAGATTCTCGGAAAAATGATGCTCATCCAAATAAAAAAAAAAGAAATGATGTGCGTTCTATTTTCAGATATATCAACAAACAACCAGCCTATAAGATGATGTATAACTTGCCAGTGTCAATCAAAGGAGTAAAGAGTATCTAACTTCTTTTGGCATGCCCCTCGTAGAATTACATCGCTAAAATCGATTACCGAAAGTATGAAGTGAATGGCTTATGATCCATTGTAATTCTATTTCGGACCGCAGGGAGAGAAGAAAGAGCGCGTCTGAACGTTTGCCCGCTTCGTTCGCTAGGTTAATTAATATGTAGCTGAAGCTTACAACGCAAAAGAAGCAAAGGAACCAAAGCTAGCTGATTAAAAGAGATAAGTGTATTGTATCTCACCTATTCTTACAGCACTATTTGATTTTGTTTTATAATCTAGGCCAGGCGTTCCAAACTTTTTAGCCTTAGGGCTGACTCCTCATTAAGTCCCAAGAACCAAGACCGGTTTCATTGCATCGTTCAATAAGGCATACGGACGCCAACATGACAGTCTATTGGCAATTCAAATCAGCCGTTAAAATGTGCACCGCACACAAAGTGCGGGCTCTGACAATGAGCGAACGAACACTTGCGATGCTTTGTATTTGCGTGCGATACTTGAACCAACATAACAACTTTAAAGATGCACGATGTACGCAATGTATCGAAAGCAAGCAATGCGTATTTTACATCTAAGTATTACATCACAGTATTTTACGTCTACGCTTCATAGAAACACGGTGTTATTTTGGCTGTATGAAGACGGGTGAATCTATGTGTGCGCCGCGTATGTTTACTAACTAGGTAATACTACGTTATTCCAAAAAGTGGCGACAGCGGTGCTAGTATAAAATTTTCGTGTCACGCCATCCCCGTGCTGTTAACATTGAGCTAGGAATTGTTTTATCCCAGGTATTCTACCCGTGTAAACTAGGCATGCCCGAATTACTAGCCAGCTAACCCCAACTCACGTTGCCAAGCGACTTGGCAAGACCTTGGCAATATTACCTTGTGGCTGTTGAGCGGTTGTTTCGGCGGCGGCGGGCGGCAGTTCTATATCCATTTGTGGAGCCTCCGATGCTAGCACCGGCAGAGAGGGCAGCTGGAAGTGGAAGAACACATGCAGTTTACTGTAAAACAGTTCTTTCTCTTCTCTATATAAAAAGCACTTGCACGTTGAATTAGCCCTAGAAATATATGAAATCTATTGCGAGTGTAGACAGGCAAGTACTTTTTTTTCTTTATTGTACTTGTTTGTCTTGGCTATTTGATTTTGTTTTTATTCTTCTTATTATTAAATTTAAAGTTACTCTTATTCATATAATTTATCTATTGTATGTAAAAGTTTTGAAATAAATAATTTTGTATTTTTATTTGTAGGTAACGTTGGAGGACATCATATACGAGTAGCTACTAATCATACTGTTGTTTTTTCCAATAATACATAAGTAACAAATAAACAAACACCTACTGTGAATATTGTACAGTAGCCTATTTTGTTTACAATTTTCAAATTTTGGATGTAAAATGACAGCGATATTCTATGTTGATTTAATTCTCGATCAATAACTATTAATGACGATTCTTAACTTAACTACTAACAACTTGTTGATCTTTATTGATATTAATTTTAAACAACAGTTTTAACAATTGCAGACAGATAATAATTAAATAAATTTAAGACCTATGAATGGAAACTGACTGCCACAGACCAGCCCCTATATTGTGTATCTTTAGTTGCCAACTAGACCGGGTGCCTATCATCAAAAACATACTCGTAGATAAAACTGAACTTTCAAAATTGCCTTTAATGGTTATTGAACTATTCACGAACTGTGTCGTCTCTTTTCCCAAAGTGCGGGTCGCGACCCGGTAGTGGGTCGCAAGCTGGTTTCTAGTGGGTCGTGAAGAAATTTAAATTCAGGCCAACATACAACGTGAATCCGCCGGCGGAGGTTTAGCTAAATTGTTTAATAGATTATGCTAATTTAAAGATGAATATTCTTCACCTGTCACAAAGTCTTAGTGGGCCCTCAATCTCTGTGTTTTTTCAAGTGGGTCGCGGTTCATTTAAATATTGGGAACCACTGCCTTAAACAATCTGAATTCGATAGTATATCTATATTTTTGATGATAGGCACCCAGTTCAGTTGGCAACTAAAGATACATAATAGGCAAGCTGGAAATTCTACTGCTAGTGGTCAGGGTTTTTTAAATAATTGATAAAAAATTGTACCACAAAATTTGTTTTTTCTGCAAGCAGTTAATAAATTTGTATTTGTAAAATAGTTTTGTAGTTCTGGATGTGTCGTCGGCACATCGTTGAATTGGGTATATCATGATCAGCCTGGGCATATCATAATTATATTAAAACTACAGGGGTCAGCTCGCTCTCTTTGTTCGGTTATCCAAATTTATTTACTTGTAAATCTAACACGCTACTCGTCGCTCCGCTCATCGTCGCACCTATTTTTGACTTATTGTTGAAAGACTTTCGATTTCATACCTCTTCATGATTATGCCTAATTCTACAAATGTATGTGCAAGTCTAATTTCATTTTATTTGGTTTTATGTATCTTCAGCTGATCAGTATAGAATGTTTTTAATTCAATGTAACCTAATTACACTCAGTATCTTTCTAGCTACCCTTCACTAACCATATCTGATGATGATGGATGACAATGACGATGATGGTGATGATGACGACACCCACTCACCTCAGGTGCCAGTCTCGGTTCTTTCCCTATGCTGTGTCGTACACTGAAGGGCGCGCATCGCTCGTAGCTGATCACGAACTCTGGGAACTATGACGACACCCACTACACCTCGGGCTCCAGTCTCGGCAGTTTTACTCTGCTGTGTCGTACTATAAGGGCGCGCGTCGCTCATTGTAGCTGATTACGAACTCTGGGAACTATGACGACACCCACTCACCTCAGGTGCCAGTCTCGGTTCTTTCCCTATGCTGTGTCGTACACTGAAGGGCGCGCATGGCTCGTAGTAGGTGATCACGAACTCTGGGAACTATGACGACACCCACTACACCTCGGTCGCCAGTCTCGGCACTTTTACTCTGCTGTGTCGTACTATAAGAGCGCGCGTCGCTCGTTGTAGCTGATCACGAACTCTGGGAACTATAACGACACCCACTCACCTCAGGTGCCAGTCTCGGCACTTTCCCTATGCTGTGTCGTACACTGAAGGGCGCGCATCGCTCGTAGTAGCTGATCACAAACTCCGGGAACGCCTGGTTCAACTCATGTCCTGGTACCACATCGAACTCTAGACATCCCTGCCTGAATAAACAATTTGGTGATTAAACATAACAATATACTCCCGAAAGGCTAGAGACCATGAATCTCCATCTAATACGATCCTAACACACATCTTTTGCTTTCACATTCATAAGTTTATCTTTTTAGTGTTTCGTACCCGAAGGATGCCAAACGGATGCCTGTCCGTCCGTCCGTCTGTAAAGCTTCAGCCGTTATAGATAGCCAGTTGAAATTTTTACACAATATGTGTTACTATGGCCTATATCACAGGAAATTTGAAATAAAACTTGAAACCCAATGGGTACAGTAGCCTATTTTGTTTACAACTTTTTAATATTGGGTGTAAAATGTCAGCGATATGGGCCTTTTTGGGCTAAATTACTAGTATTAATTTAATTTTTTGACATCAGAAAAATGTAAACACCGTATATGTACTCCTGAAAATAAAGTTCATTCAAGCTTTTCTATTTTTGGTGTTTTTAAAACATGATCCTTTTTTGAGAAGCACAGAAAACTTGAGAAAAGCGACAACACTAGATTGTTTGTTGATTGATTATACTTTGGAGAACCACACAGTTAAGTAGTGTTAAAATTGTCATGTATATGTACAGTACGACAAGAGAGGTGCCATCGGCTTTGTTTGTCGAACCAAACGTCACCAAATTTAAAGCTACTACAACCAATCACAATGGGTGATGGATGAAATCATTAAAAGTGCCTGAATATTTTTTTGTTGACAGGAATAACCGTCCCCATAAGAGGAAAAAAAAACTAAATTTTTTAGGTGGCTTTAATTACACAAAAAAATATAAAAACTTTTAAATTTTGGATATACGGAGCTATACAGCTGCATACGAATACTTCCTTTGCCTGCATATAAAAAAACCGTTATTAATCTATGGTAACAAAATGACACCAAAACATAACCTCTCGTGTTGTTATTCTTTTATGGTATTTTGCTTAGTTTTGCGACTGCTTACTCACACCTGACCTTTGAATTTGCCTGCTTCGACGACTACCTACGCCTTGTACCCTGGATTAGATCTTGATAGCCACTACGACGACCACTGGAACTGAAACTGGACTATTGTGTTTTTCTTCTGGTTTTTGTGTATTAGTGCTCTACACAATGGATACTGAAGAACACCAACGTTGGAGAGAACCCAATAAAACATGTTTTGTGCTATCATGTCATCATGTCACCATCAGGTGTGAGTAAGCAGTCGCAAAATTAAACAAAATACCATAAAAGAATAACAACACGAGAGGTTATGTTTTGGTGTCATTTTGTTACCATAGATTAATAACGGTTTTTTTATATGCAGGCAAAGGAAGTATTCGTATGCAGCTGTATAGCCCCGTATATCTAAAATTTAAAAGTTTTTATATTTATTAATGTAATTAAAGCCACCTAAAAAATTTAGTTTTTTTTTCCTCTTATGGGGAAGGTTATTCCTATCAACAAAAAAATATTCAGTCACTTTTAATGATTTCATCCATCACCCATTTCTACTGGTAGAGTGAGCAGGTATGTACATCATTTGAACCTCTTCGTAGTGTAACTCAATGAGAATGAATAACAGTTGGTAGGATCTGTCAGGTATTACCATTTAACTAAGAAGAACAGATTCCCATGGAACAGTTGCCCGGCAAGGATCCTCTCTGGTTCAAGTCCTCGAGCAACTCCACGCGGCTTTTCAATCTCCTGAAACATTATACCAAAGTCACATTTAAGAAACCTGTAAAATATGATAGAAAGTTGAAAAATACGTGTACTATGTTCCACTAATATATTTACGCACGATTCCGCTACCGGTTTCATCGATTTAATCGACATCTTCAGGCGAAAACCATTAGAAAACAGTCACAATTACATATTTGTCTGTTAATAATTATAAATAATGTTTACATTTAGTGACAACAAATAGTTGTTAATTAACAGACAAATATGCAATTGTGACCTTTTTTCTAATTGTTTTCGCCTGAAGATGTCGATTAAAATGAAACCGGTAGCGTAATCGTGCTTAAATGTATTAGTGGAACATAGTACATGTATTTTTCAATTTTCTATAATTGTTAAAATGGTCCATCACGAAGTGACAACATACCATTAAGACACTAGTTATGTCTGCATTGTATATGTTGTCATCTTTACTGGTAAAATTTGTTCATTCAATGGCAACGGCATGGTCAAAACAGAAGAAAAAAGTGTTTCACTGACTGACCCTGGCAGAATAGCACAACAATACTGTATATGTACATTGCCATATTTTCCTGTGAATTCAATATAAAGCTATATGCTGTTTAGCTAGACGATGCAAAGCGGTCCATTAACTCCTCAGTATTACACTTGTTTTAGAAAACGATACTTCCGACATGTATGACTTCTGTTATAAAATGCAACTACACATGATTATCACGGTACGAGGGTCAGGTCAGGTCACGTCACGAGCTGTTAGTGGTAGGCGGCTCCTTTTGTGTCGAGAGTCGGCAGGTGTCAGTTGGGGGCATTAATGATCCGCTTTGCGTCGGTTCTCTAAACATAGTTATATTTTCAAAACCTAACCTCAATTTTCTTTTTTTTCTCACTCCTCCGGCCTCTCTTCCTGGTTGATGGCCCATCATCTTCGACCACGATGGGTGCTGCTGCAGCCGCTGCCGCTTCCTCCTTCTTCCTGTTCTCCTCATATGCTCCAATGAGCTCCGGACAGTCTAGGTTGTCTTCCGGCTCCCATGTGTTGTCATCACTGGGGATTTGTGAATATTGTAATGCTTGAGGTATGTCAGGATACAATACAAACTTTGGTTATAGAAGCATAACAGTCCGAAGCTCATTCATCATGAGTTTGACAAACAATGAATTCAGTATTATGATGAAGCCATTCTGCTGAGTCTTCTGTTTTGTCTCCTTTGCTGTTTGTCGAAAGACATGACAAATCATCCACTTACTGGGGATCCATACTGCCAAAATATCTCTGTAAATGGTACATTGTTGAGCCGACCATAAAAATCTGTCTGTTTTTGGATAGTTTTTTGTGATTTTCGATTAATTTCTTGGAATTATGCCTTTGAGTACCGTACCAAGTTGCTTTGGAGAAAAAACCTGAACACACACAACAGCAAAGTCTGATATAGCTGCTTCATAGCCAGACCGTAGTATTTATTGGCCGGACGCTACAGTAAGTATACATTGCCTACATGTCGCTAACTTTTAAATTCAAATATTCCAAAAATTGTGTGACTTTTGATAGTCAATTGTTTTATTATGACATAAATAGGCTTAATAAATAGTCTTCTATTAAAACCTCACTTGAACATGGAGTAGGGTATCAAAGACAATCCTGTGGCAATAATAGCACTACACAAGGAGAAATTTACAACTTGTTAAAGTCGCTCGGTATTTATAACAAGAAAATTCGGTTGGGGTGTAGAAAAGGGGGCACTATGGTAAAAAAGACTTAGAAAATTTTCGCTTGAGCGCCGCCTGGTCGTAGTGTCGATAAGGAGGCACTGAGGAAAAAAATACTTTTGCGTATTTTTTTTTTCCGTTTTTTAAAGTTTTCTTTTTATGGCGGCGCAGAAAAGCTGTCTGTACTCCTATAGTTTCTGCTCTGCACAAAAAGAATGGTTAATCTAATACCTCTACCTTTTATTCTTGTCATCCAATGTCTAGTACGGAGCGCTCTCTGTGATGACCAAGCAGGTAAAAGACTATGTTCCAGCACTTACCATAATCAAATAACTGCTTCTCCATATAAAACCTAACCCAAGTAAATGTATGCAAAATGCTGTCCAATGTTGCCAACTTAGTGCTTTGCGCACTAGATCTAGTGCATTTCTTGATGTTTTAGCGCTCAAAATTCCATAACAGTGCCTAGTGCCCTAACTAGCGCATTTATAAAAGTCTGCAGTTTATCACGCTCGTTGGTAAAAACAAAACCAATCAATGGCGCGTTCTGAAACACAGTTTCTTCTTCAGAACCCTTCCTCTGGGGTATTATCGATAAAAAGATAATCTAGTGCCAAAAAAAAGAGTGAGCTCTATTACGTGCCATTTCATACTTTTGTCCGCGCAGTAATTAAAAAAAATAAAGAATGATTCCAACTCTGATTCGGACGACGATCTAATTTTGTAATAACAACTTAATATTCTCAATAAAAAAATCTTTGATTGGTTTTATTTATTTGGTGCTCTTTTATCAAAATTAGCACCACCCTAGTGCATTTTAGGGTTTGTTTGGCGCATTTCTTACAGTGGCAGTTGGCAACACTGATGCTGTCACATACTCTGAGTAGTACAGTAGTACAGTTACTGTTACAGTGTCTCCATATACACCGTAATTACGGTAGATACACCGTAATCCGGTTCAGTCTACCGTCTACCGTAAACATGTATTACGGTGTCGTATTTTCACCGTAATTTACAAAAGCTTTATACACAGCACTTTCATAAAAATTTTCGACTGCGTGAACCGGAACGCAATTATTTTTTACATTTTATTATGTGGCAAATAACGACATCAAAACGAAAAAAGAAATAAACTGTTGACAAATACAATTAAAGGGAACATTTTCGCCCAACAATCAATAAAAAGAACAGAGGAAACCTGTGTTGATTTTAAGCCTACAAAAGAAATGGTAAACAAAATGAATGCCTCTATCTACGAAAAAGAAACCATCGTGTTAGATGATGATTAATTTTTTTTAATTGAATTTGATGATTACCTATAGGATTAGACTATTTTTTATCATTAAAATTAAACACATTGAATAAATGTGTTTTAATTATAAAATTTAATATACATTTCCCTTTAAAAACAATTCCAAATTATTATTTTTTACACTAACAATTCACAGTAATTTACACGGTAATTTTTAAACCTTACACCGTAATCTCTGGTAAAACTACCGTATTTTTACCCTAGCAACACCTCCTTCCTAAAAATTCATATGGAGACACTAAAGCTGATTCTGAAGGCTTTAACTTTAGTTTTACTGCTGTCAAGACTTAAATTTTTCCAAAGTAATTTAGCTTCTGTTCTTCACACTTATGAACTATTTTGCAACGATAAAAATTTAGTTTTAACAGCACTAAAGCTTCATGAAAAAAGGAGACATACTCAACATAATTATGCTCATCTGAAAAACAAATTAACGCTGGTTTTCAGCTGAGTAGATGCATAAGGGTTTACGGAGTACTTACTGTGAATACCCTCTCCATTTCAGCAGATATTCAACCTTCCCATTCTTAATCCGGCGATCAAGAACATTTTCCACAGAAAAGTCCTCATGCTTGCCACTCGGGCCCATAGCTGGGCCACCAGGGCCTTGTGACTGCGAGAAACTTGCCGGCAAAGTTACATCTGGCGCGGAAATATCCATTGCTTCATCCATTTCAGGAAGCGGTAACTGGAGTCCAGTCTGGAGAGGTTAGAAAATTGATTGCATTTTGAGTTTGATCACAATGGCGATTGAACGTTGTGAATAACTTTGGTAATAAATTAACACAAACTTTTAATAGGTATACTATGTACTTACATGCAGAAAAGATTTAGTTTGCAAATTATTTTCGATTTCTCTCAAAATAAGCATTAACAACAAACATTCACCGCCAACGCCATTTTTATTTTACTTTTAATTTCTCCCTGCGGTTGCGGTCCGAAATATACTCTGTGGTCCGAAATAGAATTACAATGGATCATAAAGCCATTCACTTCATTCACTTCATACATAAAAAAAGTATGAAGTATGATACTTTCGTAATACTTCATACTTTTTTTCAAAGGGTAAGTTGCATTAAACAATCCCTGCGGTCCGTAATAGAATTACAATGGATCATAAGCCATTCACTTCATACTTTCGTAATCGATTTTAGCGATATAATTCTATTTCGGAACGCAGGGAATAAGTGGTCAATGATGCGCTGATTAGCTTCTTCGTTGCTAGTGTTTGATTCGGATGTAGAGCTGTGCATCAGTTCGCCAAATTGGCTATTGTCGTTATCCGAGTCTACGTTGAATAACAGTGCAACAAACTTTTCTTGTGCCATCACGAAACACGGCACTTTGACGAAATAAAATAAATAACCGTATTGTATTCTGTGGTAAGAGGTTATGGTTAAGATGTATCTTTTTTAATGCAGTCCGACCCTGCGTTCCGAAATAGAATTATTTCGCTAAAATCGATTACGAATGAATGAGGTGAATGGCTAATAATCCATGAGTGAAGCAAATGCGTTCATTCATTCGTATGACTTTCATGGCTCATGCGACGGAGGTGAGGCGATGTGAGCGTTGAACGGAATGGAATGTCAAAAATTGTTTTCGATCCATTATTTCAGCAGTTCAGATCAGACAAACCATAGTATATGTTTTATTCGGCCATGAGAGAAACAAATAAAAAGTCGTGTGGAACTTTTCGTCGAAAAGGAAGAACTTATATGTATATATATTTTTTCGTCGCTATCTGAGTCTACGTTAAAGAACAGTGCTACAAACTTCTTGTTCCATCACGAATCACGGCACTTTGACGAAATAAAATCAAATAATCGTATTGTATTCTGTGATAAGAGGTTATGGTTAAGATGTATCTTTTTTAATGCGGTCCGAATCATAAGCTATCTTTCACATCGTTTGCTAGCTCACAAATTACAGACCAGTCATCGCTCACACTTTAATTCATTCATAGCTTTTATCTATGTAATTATATTACGGACCGCAGGGAAAGTCATACGAATGACGCATTTGCTTCACTCATGGATTATTAGCCATTCCCTCATTCATTCGTAATCGATTTTAGCGAAATAATTCCCTGCGGTCCGTAATAGAATTACAATGGATCATAAGCCATTCACTTCATACTTTCGTAATCGATTTTAGCGATATAATTCTATTTCGGAACGCAGGGATGTTTGCCTTTTGGTGTCGGTCACGGGCCCTAATCAAGGAACAAAATATTTCGGACACGTATTTTGACTTTTTTTTTTTTTGGGAAAATGATACATGACATTTCTCCCCCTCCTCTCCTCTCCTACCCCGGCCTTCTCCTCTAGATCAAGACGCCATTTTGTTTGTTTGTTGTCGTTGAGAATATCGAGAAATTGGCGTAAAAATATTTTTTCGTGCCATTTACATTAAATACTTACTGTTTCTCTGTGACATTGTGATTGTAGGAATGCGTTATGATAAGTGTTGTGTGCCGGGATGCAATAATACACGAAAGGACGTTAAATAGCATAAATTCCCAAATTCTGAGAGAAGACTCAAAAGACAAATGGAAATCACGTCTTTTGGACGATGCTTACACAGCATTATTTACTGCTAAAGAAATAACCAGTCCATCAACCAGCCAACCAGTTCATTCTGGTAAGAATGACTAGTAAGAATAAACTTGCTACCTACTTATTATGTGTAGTATTAATAGGTATCTCATTTTAACACTAATATTCATTGTTATCTTTATATGTCCACAAAGAATTATTATCCAACAGCTGATCATAGCTATACCAGGAAGAGGCACAATGAACATTCATATGCCGCGTCAAATCATGAACAACCTCCACAAAAAATAAAACTATTCATACCATGGGAACTTCAACAGGTACCTACCTACTTACATTTATTTTGGTCAGAGTAATTGTTGTTGGTGCTAATCTTGTTATACAGTGACAGTGGATTAACTAATCCAGGCATTTTGTATTGAAATTGTAATTGTGTTAAGTATCACAGCGATTGGTGAATATGCACATATA
Organism: Ypsolopha sequella; assembly: GCA_934047225.1. Taxonomy (NCBI): domain Eukaryota; kingdom Metazoa; phylum Arthropoda; class Insecta; order Lepidoptera; family Ypsolophidae; genus Ypsolopha; species Ypsolopha sequella. The sequence continues at coordinate 1,905,039 of OW203990.1, read as the reverse complement.
GGGATAAAGAATTGCATGGGGAGCAGCAGCAGGCTTTTGAGAGAGTATGTATCTCTCATTCTCTCTTACACTCTCTGTACAAAATAACCTTACCTCCGTTCCCTGTTCTGCAATGGTATGGGTGAAGACGGACTTATGCGGCTTATGAATTATTATTATATACATTAATTTATGTGAGCTAAGCCACCTTGTTTATATTATAGTGCTGGCTGAACTGAAGGTGTTAAGAATTTTTATATCACACACCATTATAAGCACTTGAGCCTGCTCAATTTGAACCGAGTGTGACTTCTATTGAAACTCCTCCAATTATGAAGAACCAAAAAAGTGTTACAAGTTTTCAACACGATTATCGATATTCAGGTATAGTTAAATTGACTTATTATATTTAAAATCATTATACCATATTATATAGCATTATTATATTTATCATGTAGGTTTTTTCATGTGCATGTTTCTTAATTAAGAGCACTCACCCGAACTCCCCATTTGCACTGTTCCCTGATGATATACTTATTGATTAATATTATAATTAAATATTTGATTTTTACTTGTTTCTATCCTTTCAGTTCATTTATTAAGTTCGAAAATTTTAAGTTCACAATTTTTCATGCCGTCAGGTTTTTGTTTTTTTGAATATTTTTTCATTTCTTGTGGTTTATTTGTTATCTTTTGTGTATTATTGTTGCGTGTGTAAATAAATAAATTATAATTTATTAACAATTTTCAATTATTTTCAGAACCCTCAACATCAAAATCATTGGAAATAACAGTCAGACTGGCAAATTTTAACTGGTGTAATGTCATTCATTAACAAAATATTAAGAGGCGCAGATGTATTTCGTTTGGAAAATGTCAAAAACTTGCAGCATATGCAAGCAAAAGCTTTACTTAAATATAAAATAAAAAAATTCAAAAGGTAATAAAATAGATAGATTCGTTTTATTTCGTATCTAATTTTGTTTCATTTAAGGACTAAAATGCACAAAAGAAGGAAAAATCGTAAGGTTTTCCAACTTTTGTGCAATTTTAGTCCTATGAAAACCGAAAGGTCTGCCTCCCTGCTTTTTTTTTTAATATGGCTGTTTAGAGTTGGTGTCTTGGCCTACACAATAAGATGTGAATAATAAAAAAAGTGATATATCGTTTTCCCCCAGCCAATCAGGAGGCAGAAGACGTGTCTGAGGTTAACTACAGGCGAGAGGGCTATCTGATACGTAGCAGGGTTGCCAGATTGCGGGTTTTTTTCGCGATTTTGGGGAAAAATTTGGTACTTGGGGAAAGTTTGGGGAAATGATATCTTTGGGGAAATTTTTGGGGAAAATAAATTTGAGCTTGGGGAAATTTGGGGTTAAATAAGAATGCAATAAACCCAATTCTGAAGGCTTTAATTTTAGTTTTAGTGCTGTCAAAATTTAAATTTTTCCAAAGCAATTTAGCTTCTAGTTCTTACATTAAAGGACTATTTTGGAATGAAGACAATTTAGTTTTGACAGCACTAAAACTAAAATTAAAGCCTTCAGAATCGGCTATAATATCTATCTTTACTTTTCTAATACCTGAGTTTACATATTTGAATGACTGAAAAATATGAAACGAAACGCATTAAAAAATTGAAGACGTGGTCTGAAAGAGTTTATTTCAGTGCCGTACGAACAAAAAAAAAACAGTCAGTCGCTCACTCACTTGCCCTGCGGTCCGAAATAGAATAACAATGGATCATAAGCCATTCACTTCATACTTTTGTAATCGATTTTAGCGATGTAATTCTATTTCGGACTGCAAGGTTGATCACTTCTCTTCACTTTGCCAATTCTACTGTTTTAACAGTAGATTTACTGTTTTCTCCTTGACATCCCTGTTTTCTGTTTTAGTTCGTAGATCTACTGTGTTTATGTGATGTATCCGAATTTTGAACTGCGTAAAAATAATCAATTCCAAATCGCAATAGTTTGAGCCGACTGATAAAACGATAAACCGGTTCAATTCCGAAAACGTCTACTCTGCGGGTGGCGAAGATTTAAACTTATTAGATGTGTTTGGTCCGGCTAATTAAGATTGTTAAAGAAGTTGTTGCCTTTTAATAAATAATATAAAAATTGCGTTTATTGTGTATTTTTCAAGTTTGGGGGTTTTTTCTGGAAAACGTATCATTTTGGGGAATTTTTTTTATGAGTTTGGGGAAATTTGGGAAATCACATCTGGCAACCCTGATACGTAGTATCCCTCTATAATTTGTGGTGTCGGTCGTGTGTGTGCATGCATTGCATTGCATTTAAATTAAATCATCAATTTGCATTATTTGGATTGTTGTATATTTCGTGCCGATAGTACGTAGTAAAAATTAATTATCTGACTGTGTGCTCGTATTTGAAACCTAACCATCTAAATAAGCAGTTTTATGGTAAGGTAAGTTTAAATTTTTGGCCCGATGCATTCTCATGAATAATATGTTCAAAAGTCCGGTATCGGGCCGCGTGCCCCCTTATCGACACTGACTGACCAAGTTAGTTAGGTGGTATGTCTAATTATATGGTTTATTTTACATGTTCTCATTATCGCTAAAACTAGGGAATTTTTTCTTTGCAAATTAACACAACTTTCGTATATTTCCTGTTTAAATAAACCTCTGGAAGACAGGCAAAAGTCGAGCCCTTGCGTGTATAGGCTGTTAAACTATCAGGGATTAACTTGCTTTCAGATGTCTCGACTAGATGTGGTGATCTTTGGTGCGACAGGGTTCACTGGACGGAAGGCGGTGGAGGAGGCAGTCCGCATCAGCAAGAAGACTCCTCTGTCGTGGGGTGTCGCCGGCCGGTCGCTGAGCAAGCTCGAAGACCTGCTCATACAAGTTGGGAAAATTACTGGTAACTGCTTTCATATAGTAAAATTAAGTAAAGATCTTGACCTAAAGACATGAGAGAATCCTCAAAACAAACTTGCTCAGGTTATAACCAAACCAATCTAAAAAAAACACTTGACTGACAACTTATTTTCTATAGAAACATGGGCTTTGTTGTTATGCATCAAAAGCTTACTTCACTACTTCAAGCCTATCTCTGAGACCTCTTATCTGCCATATTCCTGACTTACCTGACAACTTATCTTGAAAGGGCAAAGTTCAACCATACTGTTTATTAGTTGTAATCTTTATCAACAGGCATAACTAGGTAGGTATCACTAAGTGCTACGATAATTTTTATCTTCAATTGCTACCAAGGGGAGTTAAGTCAGCAATTTTTTTATCTACACCCATTCTACAACTTACAACATCAAAAGTGGTTTTATAAGTAAAATAGTTTAGAAAATACCTACATTTGTTGATGTTATAACATTATAATAATAATACATTATAACCAGAGCCCAGAATTAAGGAGGTAGTGTGATTTTTGAGTTCGGAACTGAATATTGATATTTATTAATATGGAACATGGACGTAGCCAGGTTTTAGTTTTGGGGGGGTTCAAGAAAATGAAACCACAAAAGTACATGAAATAATATAAATATTATAATATTATTAAAACTCGCGTGAGCTGACATACTAAATTATTATTACATACGGCTTGAACACTCACGTGTGATTGTTGTTGCTCGCCGATCGGCAGCTGCCAGTGCCCGTTTGACAACGACGGTGAACGCCGCGTCGTCGTCCTAAGAACGACACTCGCCTTGATAATGCCGAAATTGTATCGGTGAAACGGTTGGCATATAGTCAACAATATAAATATTCATTATGTTTGTAAAAACTTGTTTGCTAATGCAAAACGCTTCTAGCAGCTGCTAGCAGAAGTGGCACTTGACTCGGAAAATGTTAATAATGTTTGTAATATTTTAAACTTTTCAGGGAGGGTTTCATTTCAACCCCCAAAACCACCACCCTGGCTACGCCCATGATATGGATACAGTGTTTACAATGATTATTACTTAAAAATCAATTCATCGGAGATGAAACATTTAATGCAAATGACTAATATAAAACCTTTGTACTAAAATCTCTTTATATCACCTTTTTAGAGTTCCGAAAAATTGGAACCCTTATAGGATCACTTAGTTGTCCATCAGTTCGTCCGTCTGTCTGTCAAGACCTATAAAATAAACCTTTAATTTAGTTTGTGTACATTTATTATTTTATTGCATATTAATTATATTTTTATAAGATTAAAAAATTTGACTTGTAAAAAGTGTATTATGATATATACTTACTTTGCAAAATGAACTATTTGAATTTGAATAATCACAATGCTGATTCATATGTTATGTAAAGCTAGATAACGATTGCTTTTAATACCTTCACGAATTAAAGTTATATATTCTCTCGACTAGAAGTTACTAATACTTCCGCGTAATACTAGTTTCTGGGATCCTATAAACTGGTTGTAACATTCAATTTCGAATCCATAATATCGTAAGCCAATAGCGTCGTTAAAGCTACAATAGATTACCAAAATCCTAAAAACAAGATAGAGATTAGGTACTTTTTTTGTGTTAATTTTCGAAGTTCCGACGTAATACTCTTGTGATATACTTGTGTTTTTGTACCTTTTTTTTACATCAGTATTGTTATTTTTAGTTTACCCAAGAAATTATATTGTATCTTTACCCTGATTTATCCTTTTTTTTTGCATGTCACCAGGCTTGCCTGGTGGCAGTCCAAATTTAGGCCAGATCAACCAAATTAATAAAATTACACTCGTGATTCTCAAGTAGCTTACTAATTTTAAATGTATTGCTATAATTGGTTGCATGCTGGTGCTCGATGGGATAAAAACTACGAACCATATGTGGGGTAATAATGTATAATATGGGTAGACTATGGCCTGTATTTGAATTTATAACCTATTTTATAGCTATAAATTTACACAAGAACTTTTTTCAGGCGATGACCTCTCAAAGACTAGAGTCATCTGCGCTGATGTCAAAGACGCGCAGTCTCTGAAGGATATGACGTCACAGGCCACGGTGGTGGCCAACTGCTGTGGCCCTTACAGGCACTTCGGTGAGCCCGTGATCAAGGCGTGTATCGAGACTAAAACCCATCATGTCGACGTCAGTGGGGAACCGCAGGTAAGCATGTGACGTCACAGGATTAATAAATTAAAATGTTCGTTACAATCTGAAAGGTGTCAGACGCAAGGATTGAATAACCCTTACATTACGATAGCTTCAATCAACGAAATGATGTCATACCGAAAATTTATGTTCACACAAAATTAACTACCTACTTATATAACGTGTTAGAAATTTGTGAGTTTTGTTAGGATGGGCATGACCATGAGCATGAGCATAGGAATTATATATATTAGTCTCGGCTAGCTATACACTATGGTTTTTGTGTAGTTTTAATTTTTTTAGACTGATAACATTGTGATTAGTTATTATGTAAGAAAATAAACAAATTTTCCAAGTGATAGTTACTAAAAAACGACAAATGGTTGATTTTTGTTAGGGTTTCGTAATGTTACGATACAATTTTCCCAACTAAGTATATTAAATAAAATTGATCAAATCAAGTTACGTTGACGTAAACGTTAGACTTTCCCATACTTGTTGTTTACCCGATTTGATTCGGACCGGTATTGATCTTCCTTGCGGATACTTGTGTTGATTGTAATTACTTTTGGGGAATAAACTTTCTTTTGGGTAGTAAATTGTTTTTTTTTTAAAAGCTATTCAAGACCCATCCCGTAATAGTACCCAAAGGGCAAACCGGAGCCCTATTAATGTCACTTCGCTGTTCTTCTGTCTGTCTGTCTGTCCGTATGTCATGGGTATCTAGCTCTTAGACGGAATGAGATAGAAACCTGACATTTTTATTTGTTGTGTAAAATGTTGACCCAAGACCGAATTTTGAATTTAAAATGTGATTAAATAATTTTTCAATGGGGGCGTCATATATAAAAAAGGGGCCGAAAAAAATTTTTTTTCTTACCCTAGCATGTGGGTTGTCATTTTCTAGGGCTCATTAAGTAAAGTTTATTTTTTTTATCTTAAAAAATGAAAAAATAGGAGCTATCAAAGATGCCATTTTTATATAATTTTTGTTACGGGGTCTATCTCCAAGGCCAAAGCCGTTAAGAATTTGAAATTTCTGTATATTATGCATATGCTGTATTTAAACAAAAAAAACGCCGATTTATAATGTAGTTTTAGGGTTACGTCCCCGAATACTCAACCAACCTAATTTTGCAGTTTTGTTTCATTAATTTTGTAGGTAATGATAAGTTTGTAATAGACTACGAGCAACATAAATGTGATTATGTCTGATACAATTAGAGCAACCTTAAATTGAATAAATATCTAGTTTGAAATAATGAATAAAATTACTATTTATTTGCACTTTATTTATAAAGCTAGAACTTAACTTTATAAGTGATAAGATAAAAATAAATTAATATAACCAAATAAATCTGTTGAAAAAATGTATCATAAAAGCGTAGCGCCTCTGAGAGGTATGGTTATCTTTAATGTACCTTACAATGTGGTTATCTTTCTAGGGTACATTGTTACGATGATACAAAAAGATCTTCTACTTGTTACGCATTAAAATCAAATCAATTCGGTTATATTTAGTTCTTAGTATTACATTCACATGTAAGCGGATAGCGGATAATTGCAATTAGATTCGAATAGTTGTCATTGTTATTGTCAACTGCTGCTTGTTTTGCGAATTTTTCAAGCTGTCTTTGTTAACCGGTTGTCTGGAAAAAGATCGTGCCACACAGTATGTTTTATTGTTTCCTTTTTTTCCATAAGACAATACGTTGAATTGAATATTATGTTTAGGAAAGCTTTATTAATACTCTTAATGGGCGTTTGTGTAGAATAATAAACGTTAAAAGATGAACATTCTCCCATAAAAGCTATCGCCCTGCTTCGGGCACAAATATTGACATACAGCTTAAAGTGATGTTCGATTTGAACCCGCGACCTCTGAATTAGTACATTCGAATCATTAGACTCTTTAATGTCCTGTTTATTTATGCTGGCTTTATTCCCTTTTAGTTCATAGAATCGATGCAGCTGAAGTACGACGCGTTGGCGCGCGAAGCGGGCGTGTACATAGTGAACGCGTGCGGCTTCGACAGTATACCCAACGACATGGGCGTGGTCTTCCTGCAACAGAACTTCGGAGGTAATTACCGACATTTATGTCCGGTATATCCCGTTACAGTTCATAGAGTCGATTGATCTGAAGTAAAATTAGTGAGTGCCTTTGTATCTATCTCCAAGCCGACGCCCCCCTGCCACGTTGCTCACGTGGATCTTGTTTCTCTAGACCCCGAGGGAATTTCCAAAAATCCTTTAAAGGATGTCTACGTCATACACTAACCTACACTTCTAGTTTCATGTTCCTTATACAAGGTGAATTTGTGAACATCGTTCTCATCAGCATCATGAACCAATAACGATTTTTGTAAAATTCATAAAACTAAATTTCGACTCCCCATAGTGATTCACTCAGGACTGGGAGTGAATTACCATGGGAAGTCGAAATTTCATTATACGAATTTCACAAAAAATGTTATCGATTAATGATGCTGATTACTTAACAAGCCTCCAGTATGAATTTGGACGATGATCAAAAAGTCACCTTGTATAGTCCAGCCGTTTGATACAGGCATTCACCTATTATTATAAATTATATATATATATATATAATACAGTGTGTCCCTCGTACAAGTGCACATCCGAAAAGGTGTGAAACTAGACCTTATTTTATCGACAAAAACAAAGTTTTTTTTTATGTTGAAAAAATACTCCACCTGGGTATCTTTGTATGGGACGCGAGCGCAGGCCTTTGGTTAACCGCCCGTAGAAAATATTGTATTTATGCTAGAACGTTGTATTTTTTTTTGTTAGAAAGATAATGGAATAGGCAATGATAAATAGGAATAAAAATATAGTAAAACGGGGACATTATTTTGAAAAAATTTACTATTACTGAAAAACAAGACGGAAAAATTAAAGCAATCTTTTAGGATATTATTTTTATGGTAATGGTAGTTGATTATGTTTTGTTTTTGATTTGGTATGCAACGTCTATTCTACAACAGTTTTATTTCATTGCATTACTCGCGATTAGGGAATCCAATCCCGCAAACGCGGGATCCCGCACCTATTTTGCGGGATCAAAAATGCGGGATTACTCATGCGGGATCCCGCACGATCGCGGGATTGAAAAAAAAAAGACGTGTGGCACTCGGGGACTGCCGCGGTAAAGGACAATCCATTCTTTTATCCAAGTAAAGCTACGCTAAGAACTGAAATGAAGTGTTTAATTGAGAGACTGATGTCAGACGTGCAACCTGAAACTGAAAACCAGCAAGATGATGACAGTGAAGAAGACATCCCTTTATCGAATCTGCCTTCACATACACTAGAAGAAGAATTAGAGCGCAGTCTCCGTACTGAATGGGTGGCAGAGTCTAGAGCTGCTGTGCGTGTACCCACTCGAGATAATTCAACTGATTTGATATTGAAACGTGAGATGACACTTTTTGAATGTGGAGGGAATAGGGGGAAGTATTTGGAAGCTGTTTATACTTATGTAAAGTCAATTCCGCCTACAAGTGTGGAAGCCGAGCGTGCTTTTTCCGCCGCTGGCTATTTATGCAACAAGATAAGATCAAATCTAAAAGATGAAACCTTAGATACTTTATCATTTCTTCGAAAGTATTTTCAAAAAAAATAAGCTGATTTTAAATGCCTCTAAAACCAATGAATATGTTCTATTTCAAATAAAAATCTAAATATGAAACGTGAAATATTGTGAATATTGTATTGTCTTAAACATCATTATATTTAATTTATAATATAAGTGATAACTTTGCTTCATGTTGATAAGAATAATTAAAAATATTTGTGTGTATTTTCTTTCTTTAAATTACATGAAACAAAAATAATAATAATTAAAATCAATCCCGCAAATCCCGCGGGATCCGCGGGATTGACGATCTTAATCCCGCAGGCTTGCGGGATCGCGATTTTGATGCGGGATTGGATTCTCTACTCGCGATAGATCAAAAGTTATGACATATTTTATACATAGTCGCCATGGTAGGCAAAAAAAAATTTTAAACGTAAATTTATAAAACAAAGATTCTCTAAAAAAAAAAACATATTTTTGTCGATAAAATAAGGTCTAGTTTCACCCCTTTTCGGATGTGCACTTGTACCAGGGACACACTGTATATATATCTATGAATCAAAAACCAGGCTGAAAATCTTTAAAAAGACATGTATGTACTAAAGATTGTTATGTCCGTTATTCTAGGAGTGCTGCACTCGGTGGAGTCATACTTGGGTTCCAAAATCAGTCCGGAGTACCAGGTGGAGGCTTTCAAGAGCGGTAGCATCCACTACGGGACGTGGGTCTCTCTGATCTACAGGTTATTATCAATTTGACAAGATTGAACGGTCTCATAAACATAAGACAAACAAATAATTATAATATAGTTATGAATCCTATAACCTGATAAAATGTTTTCATAAGCTAATCGATTGGTATCATTAGGTAATGACGAGATAGCCTCACAATAACAAACCCGTTTTCTAGATGGACACAAAGTGTAAATATGAGCACGTAGTAAACACTGTAGTTTAGTGAGGAAACTAAGGATATTTAATAACCAAAAATAATGATATTTTTGTAAATTCAAGAATGATTATTATTATCACTACATAGTATAAACAAAGTCGCTTCCTGATGTTTGTCTGTCCCTTTGTATGCTTAGATTTTTAAAACTACGCAACGGGTTTTGATGCAGTATTTTTTTAATAGATAGAGTGATTTAAGAGGAAGGTTTATATGTATAATACAAGCATAATATAGTAGAGAAACACTGATAATTTTAGAGTTTTCTAATGTGATGTCGTAAATAAACACATTTTTTTGCGCTTACATTGCAAACGCTGGCTGAACCCTACGAGATAGATCAAAATAACGTAATACAGTATTGTACACCTTAAAAAGGTCCATAAAGAATTCCGCAATGGTAATGTCTATCTCTTAGGGATAACCCACAATAATCATTTTTTATCCTTTACTTTTTACGAGAAATAATGGACAGAACAATTACATTATTTACTCAAATATACGAATAGTCCAATTATGTACGCAAAATATTACACCTTTTTAAAATATTCTTGTTGTTAGGTGTGAGTGCTTCTGATTTCTCCACCTATGCCAATATTCTTAGCATCAACGCCGCGTAGTTTTCGCATACCAGCCATAATTACGTGTTTTTGAGATATTTGCTTCAACTTGACTATTATGTTCTTTGGTCTACCAAAAGTCGATTGAACGGGCTTCACACGATTCACAATCTCGATGTCTTCGTTCTTCACAGTCACTCCGTCATAGTTGACGATACTTATAACAACACCAGTAAGGGATTCGTTTTTAGTTCCTCGGAACCCTGAAATTTCGAGGTTGTTGATGCGCAACCACCGCTGATGAGCATCGTGTTGAGTCTCAGGTCTAGGATCCTTTGCTTTGCCTCTGCCAGCTCAATTTCCGGCGTGTCGATTTTGTTGTTAATATATTACTCAAATTTCACGATTTTTAGTTCGACTTAACATAGATCTAGATAATGTTAATAAAATAATAAAAAATATTTTTATTTCGAATAACAAATATTCATATTTACAATTGATTTAAATTAAAATTAACACTAATGTTACGTTACCATCAAAACAAAACACTTCAATAATTTCAATAAAAATATAAAATGTCATGCAGATAAAATCATTATAAAATTACAAATTAGAATTTAAATGTTACAAAATGTCTTATCATGATTCATTTAAATTATTTCCTGTTAGGTTCAATAAGTTGTGCTATCCAATGGACTCAGTCTAAAATATTTTTCAATGCATTTGCTCGTAAAGGCCCACTTTTTATGCATCAAAACCGAACAAAAAGTCGATTATTTTGCCCTAGGGCTTTATTATTATTTTTTTTTTTTATTTGTTTACAATGGTTGGCTAACCTGCAGCCTTTCCTGTGTACCATAGACGTTATACTTTTTTTTCCACTGTTTAACGGCTCTGGATACAGTCCTTTTGAGCCAATTATAATTTAAAGTTCACAAGATTATATTTTTTTTCATTTCCTCACACTATGCATTGAAAAATGTAGTATGATACACGGGCGTAAAAGCAATAAATTACTCGGTTACGTTTAAAACACTCGCTACGCTCGTGTTTTAAATCGTCCTCGTAATTTATTCCTTTGCGCCCTTGTAGCATAAACTACTATTATAGCACACCGTGCGTAAACGTGCGTAAAGTCGGCATTTTCCGCACTTGTGCTATAAAAAATTATACGAAACTCGTGCGAGAAACTTTTTCTCGACTCGTGTGATTGCAGCACTCGCCTTCGGCTCGTGCCGCAAACTCACACTCGTCAGAAAACGTTTCATCGCTCTCGTATCGTAATGTACTAATAATAACATTCCATCCCCACAATTTAGTGATAGCGTTTGTATGGAGGTTTGTATGGAGGTTTGCGCGTGACGACGCCTGGGCGAGTAGGTTCCCTTACCCAAAGGGTAACCAACAGGAAACTAATACTAAGACTCCGCTGTCCGTCTGTCTGTCCGTTTGTCACCAGGCTTTATCTCATAAACCGTGATAGTTAGACAATTGAAATTTTCACAGATGATATATTTCTGTTGCCGCTATAACAACAAATACTAAAAAACAGAATAAAATAAATATTTAAGTGGGCTCCCATACAACAAACGTGATTTTTTTGCCGTTTTTATAGATAATGGTACGGAATCCTTCGTCCGCGAGTCTGACTCGCAGTTGGCCGGTTTTTTAATTTGGTGCGGTATGTTTCTTTGGGAACGTTGTTCAATATGATCAGTAAATTGTGTGGTTTAACTAAGAGATACCTGTATATTTACAACGGGTAGTGATCTACTACGATAACATGGCCCGCCCCTCCAAATAACTTTCAATGTCACATCATTGCGATGGAGTTAGTATGTACCTAGTTGTAATAATCGCCCCGCTCGTCGGTGCACCCATTTCTCACTTTTTGGTAAAATAAAGAATTTAGATTTCGACTTTAAACGGCGGGCATTTTTCTATTTGCTAAAATTTTTAGTTTTGACCTCAATACATTTAATAATTTTGCAAACACATTCTATATACAGACACAACTTTTAACTACTTTATGAACGTATTCTCATTTAGCATATAACAATATGAGTATTATATTACAGTCTGTGCAACTGGAAGGAGCTAGGAAATCTGAGGAAGCAGCTCTATCCGCAGAAGATGGCCAGCTTCGAGCCAAAGCTGCAGCCAAGGTTGGTGACGTGGTTGTGTTTCCATAATTTTAGCATTGAGGTAGCTTAAAAAGTTTGGTTGTCGAAATAGAAGACTAGAAAAACCTGTTTTATTAAGTTGCAAATATGAATTTGGCTATACAAAGTCTCCCTATAAGGTGACATTAATTTGTGCAGCCATCCCGGATCGCTAATACTTTTTGTTAATTTCGCAAAATAAAATGTTGATCTCCCATAGTAATTGACTCGGGTAAAAAAATATTGTCATTGAACCTTGATACTTCTTAACGCCTTGTATTTGACGTCATACCTATTATTTGACGTCATACCTTGTGTTTGACGTCATACCTTTAAAAAACGTCACTAACAAACCGAACACTTCCAGATCAACGCTCCACCGCATCGGCAAGAAATGGGCGGTACCCTTCCCGGGCGCAGACAACTCCATCGTCTATCGGACACAGAGATACTTCTACGAGAACGACCAAAAGAGGCCGGTGCAGTTCAAGGCGTACGTCACAATGCCCAGCCTACTCGCCTCTCTCGTACTGATCTTCAACGCATTGATTATATACTCCATGTCTATGTGGAGTTTCTCTAGGGGGCTACTGTTGAAGTTTCCGAAGATCTTCTCTGCTGGGATGGTGACGCGGGAGGGACCTAAGGAGGAAGTGATGAACAATACGTTCTTCACGTTCGAGCTGCGCGGGCAGGGATGGGGGGAGGGAGTGGATGTTGATAAGGAGTGTGGCCCACCGAACAAGAAGGTTGTTGCTAAGGTCAGTTAGAGGTGATTGATAATATAAATATACGTACTTGCATCGTTCCGATATGCATCCAAAAGGGTGACAGAAATGCTTCCGATTATAGACCATGCAAGTGACATTTCACCAACGGCTGCCACGTCCCAGTCCCGCTGTGATTGGCCCAATTTGCTATAATACCGCTAGAGAACCAATCGCCACCAACAGTTAGAAATAAGTCCTGCCCTTATGTCTTAAGCCTCGCCCTCTTTTCTGCAGTGGGAGTTGTCTTCGGCCGCCTGAAGGGCGGTCGAAGGTTCGGGCCTTGATGATGTCATCTTTGCCCGGGCTTCATCTCCGCGGCAACAACCCGCGGGTCCGGGGAGGGCTGCCAGCATGTTATTCAGCTAGCTGCCTTTGTGAGTGAGGTCCTTTAGTCTTCATGGCCACCGGTGGTATGTCACCAGCGGCCCAGTCCGTCTTGATGACCTCACTCACTCACTGTCTTCGGAGCTGCCGGCAGATGTGTCGCTCAGCAGCTCCCTGGGGTAGGGACGTCCAGATCGGTCGTAGTTAGGGGTGAGATCTCGTAGATGATCGTGTGGGCTGTGGTCGGCGCGGTAGAATAGCGACCGCGCCAGTCGGCACACGAACTCACCCACGGTCTCAACCCCCGTGTATGATAGATATATATCTTTTCTCTTCCTCGCTTCTGATTGGTTCTCAGGCGGCAATACCGTACAGACGCACCTAAACTTTATAAATGAGTGTTATTTTTTTATTGTTCGTGAAATTGTTACTTGAAAATATTATAAATAATGTTAATCGAAGACGATATTTTTGATGGTCGTGGATAAAAGTATTGTATCCAACTGAACATAATTATACATTGGGGCACTCTCGTAGTCTAACGAAACTCACTTAAATACGTTCAGAAACACTCGTATCTTAATGTCTCTCATTATGTCCCAGTTGCACAATAGTATTTTACATTGGGACACTAGTGCTCGTTTACGAAAAAAACGAAGTGAGTTCCGTAATAATTTTGCACGAGTGTCTCAATGTCTAATTATGTTCAGTTGCACACGATCTACGACCATCAAAAATATCGCTTTTATTTAAAATATTTTCAACTAACAATTTTACTTCGGGCGCGTCGTTCCGGTATTGCTGCCTTGAAGGCCAATCAGGATAAAGGGGGCGTGGCTTAAGAAGTAAGGTTGGGAATTATTTCTCGTCTCTGTCGTTGATTTGGTCTGTAGCGGTTTTATAATAAATTGGGCCAATCGCAGCGCAGAATCGCGGTGTTAAAATGTAATATTATAACATTGGATAAACAATCTAGGTACTTATAAAACTGCTTTTGATGTTGTAAGTGCTTTATTGCATTATGGGAGTAGATAAAATACATTAATATTTTAGGTCCGCGGCGTGAACCCTGGCTACGGCGCCACAGTGACAGCCCTCATGTACTCAGCTGTTACCGTGCTTCAGGAACAAGACAAGATGCCTGGCAGGTCGGTAGTTACAGATCTCCGTTCTATATATCTGTTTCTCTTCCTATAAACTATATCTATACCACGTTTAGCTAGATGATGCAAAGCTGGTCATACCCCCTACTGACATAAGGAAATGCCACCGTCGTCTGATTGCTCGTGACCTGACCCGGTGTCGCTGGCTGAAGCACACATTTTATGAAGCTTTACGTTTGTAGTCTCTTTGTTTTGTGCCTTTTGCGTAAACATTCTATACAGGCAGGATTTTAGTCGCTGAAAATTTAAAAACTAGATACTATTCGTCTATACAAAAAACCTTGTTTTTTTTGTCATTTAAGTGTTGTTGAAAGTTGTTGGTACACTAGAGTACTATCTCTGGTTTGTTCAATAACAAAAAATTCGGACAGAATTTAGTTCTAAATTGGCAAATACTATCATTTCAGAGGTGGAGTCCTGACAACCGGCGCAGCGTTCAGTAAAACGGATCTTATTAAACACCTCAACGAGAACAAACTGACTTTTGAAATAGTTCAAAACTAAATATGTATGAAACAGTTTACCAGATATTTATACAACGTGTAACAGAAAGGTGTAACCATATTAGAAGAGCTTATTCAGTCAATGGTATAGAACAACTTTTACTATGGAGCCAACCCTGTAACCTCAAAAAAAAATAATCTGCCATCCCAAACATTTCGGCCCGAGCGGCATTGCATTTTTCTATGAAACAGTTAAATGTTTTTTTCGAGATACCGGGTTTGTTCCATAGTAAAAGTTGTTCTATACCGTTGACTGAATAAGCTCTTCAAATATGGTTACACCTTTCTGTTACACGTTGTATAAGGTAGGAAGTTATTGTATTTTATTGATGCTTTAGTTTTTACTGTCCTCTTTGATAGTAGTTTAGAAGCCAAAGAGAGATGTATTGCGAGAAATCGACACCAAAATATTTATTTTATAATACAGGTGTGAATATAATGTTGTATACTCCATTCCTTGAGTTTATCCCTTCTCTTTAAATAATTATATGAAAATGAAGACTTTTTACGCCATAATTTTTCTCCTTTCTCTACAAGTGTGAACAGAATAAGCCCGCAGAATGTAAAAGGTACATAATTACTTAGCAACAATCAGACCATTCCAAATACTAATATATGCATGTATCGTATGAATTTTGGATTATTTTGTTTGGCACTGATGTTTAATTTTACGTACATACGTATATACAGGGTGCTTGGTAATTCGATCTATCAATTTAAAGGGGTTATATTAGGGATCTTTTCCAACAAATAATGCCTATCAACTAGGGGTCGCAAATGATATTTTTTTAAAGTAAAACACGTCGATATTTCAAAAATTACAAAATAAAAAAGGTTTTCTTTCCACTCAAGACCTTTTAATTCTGAGATTATTGGAATTCAGGGCACGTATTTTTTTATAAATAGTCGCTCATCTATCATTGATCAGAAATATAATTAATAAGTGCTGAGAGAGGAATAGTTATTTTTAAATTATTTATTTTTGGTTATTAGTCTGAAAGTTTGAAAAATAATACAAAAACCTTCGTAACTCGGAGACCATTCATTTTCGACACCTAGTTGATAGGACTTAATTCGTTGATAATGATCTCTAGTATAACCCCTTTCAAGGAATAGGTCGAATTACCAAGCACCCTGTATAAAAGCGTAGATAATAAACGGTTCTAGTTAGATTCTAAATAGTTACTTATTTTTGGTAAATATTCTATTACGGGTCTGAAGGTTCAAAATATAATTATATTGCTTGATCTAATGATAGATGATTTAGATCTAATGATAGAAAATTATTGTGATAACGAGTGCATTTTATGCTTAATGTTTAATCAGTGGGAAATATTATGTAATTGTAAAGTAGGTATGTATAGTTTATCAATTAAAAAAGGGTAATATTAATAAATGTTTTTTTTATAAATACTTAATAATTTGTTTTTATTTCACATGTGTATCAAGTGGTTTACAAAGTATAACAGATAGGTATATCTCCGTGAAAAATGTTCATACGTCACTGACTCGCGATAGACAGTGATACAAATTCAAGCCCTGTCTGAGATTTAATTTTACCAAAGAAGTTTTGTAATGAGCACTCAAAATATTTAACTTTACCAAAAAAGTTTTGTAATGAGCATTCAAAATACTTAATTTTATCAAAGAAGTTTTGTAATGAGCACTCAAAATATTTAATTTTATCAAAGAAGTTTTGTAAAGAGCAATCAAAATATTTAATTTTACCAAAAAAGTTTTGTAATGGGCACTCAAAATACTTAATTTTATCAAAGAAGTTTTGTAATGAGCACTCAAAATATTTAATTTTATCAAAGAAGTTTTGTAATGAGCACTCAAAATATTTAATTTTATCAAAGAAGTTTTTTAATGAGCACTCAAAATATTTAATTTTATCAAAGAAGTTTTGTAATGAGCACTCAAAATATTTCATTTCATTCAATGTTTTCCAATAATAAAACTCTTGGTTTGTGACCACTACCAGTGCGTTTTGATTAAAAATAACAAAATGAAACCAAGACATGAAAATAGATAGTTAATTTATTGATAAAGAACCTCACATAGCCTTACAGTTAACAAAATGTACACACAGACCGTCTGACACGCTACTACATATATACTATGTATATAACTACCTGTTCAAGTGTTTTAGTCCCTCTATGGATATCCTTATTTACTTGAGGAAAATTCATGATGTAAACAAACGGCTCACCTCAATAAATACTACGGTCAGGATAGCCGACCAGTTTCAGTAGATTCAGAGACTGCCTTCATCTGGGCGGGTGACGACTCTTACGCGACGATGTGTACTGTGTTATATTGCGTTTTATAAAATGGCTCCTATGTCGTTATGTTGGTACATCAATCCATAAACATACAATTTTATTTTATCCAATCATCTCGTTTCGACGTCGTGACAGACAGGGGGGCCAACAATATGGCATAGCATGTGCAACTGTAACATAATTTGAGACATTGGAACACTAGTGCTTGTTTAACGAAGTCCCAATGTCTAATTATGTTCAGTTGTACAAAATACTTTATCTATGACCATCAAAAATATTATCTTTATTTATAATATTTTTAACTAACAATTTCACGAAAAATGAGAAGCATTCGTTCATGAACATCGGTTGCGTCGTTCTAGCATTGCTGCCTTGAAGGCCAATCAGGATAAAGGGGGCGCGGCTTAAGAAATAAGCTCGGGACTTATTTCTCGTCTTTGTTGTTCGTTGGGTCTCTAGCGCTTTTATAATAAATTAGGCCAATCGCGGTGTTATAATGTAATATTATAACATCGGATAAACAATCTTCTTTTGATGTTGCAATTGCCTTATTACAGTACGGGAGTATAAACTATTTTATGATACGCATTGCAGGCGCTACCTCGTTGTTACGTAAGCTTCTAACAGCGTCTTCACTCGCCCAGATGAAGGCAGTCTGAATCTGCTGAAACTGTCGGCTATCCCGATAATAATGTTGTCCGATTTGTTTACATAATTCTTATTTACATTTAAATCAAATCTGATAACGCATTTGGACTAGGAATTGTTGTGATATTTTCACAGGTTTACGTAATAGTTTTGCTGTTAATAAATGAGAATTTTAAAATATTTATCAGAAATCATAAAGGGGCTACATTTTATGTACAAATCATGTATACTACGCCTACCTTACTTAAACTTACTATTTTACAGATATTTTGACACCAAAAACCATTTCACTCGAATAATTAGGGCTAATTTACCTAAAGCTAAAGTTGACCATAAGCGTCTTGTATCAGTTGTTCAGGATGCCATACAAGCCTCTGACATGGCAATGAACATTATCCTTCGATATCAGCTGAGATCAACAGCTTTATGTAGCAGGAAAGGACCCAGATGTAAATGACACTAATGGTCTCCCATCCAAAGACTGACCATGTCAAGCGTTGCTTAACCGCGGATCTTAACTGATCATACCCTACTACAAGCCCCATAGGGTTTTGGAAACCATCAAGTATAATTTTATCAGAACCCGGCAGGCCATCATAATTGTAAGTTTGTTTGTATAGAGATGCTGAAGTTGCTATACAATCCAACAATGTGAGTCATTTCATGTGTAATAAAATAAGTATCTAAGCAGTGAAACTATTTCCGGAATCCCGGAATTCGAAATAATTAAATATATATATTTCGTGATGTCAAAAGTATCCAGAATAGAAGAGCTTGTGTGACTAGATTGGTGGATGTGGAAGAGGAGAAAGAGGTTTGACAGGATCGTAGCAGATGGAAATCTGAGTCTCTGCCTAAGCCTCTGGGAAACAGGCGTGAGTATAATGTTCTATGTATGTACAATACAATGTATTTCGTGATTTTCACCAGTACAGTGGTCCCTCGAAGAGTGCACGTCCGAAATGAAATATCAAAAACAAAATCGACATAAACAAATATAACAAATTTTGGATAATTTTTTAAATTTCTTGATAATATGCCCCGCCTGAACGTGTTTGTATGGGACGCGAGCGCTGTGCCTTTTATTAACCGCTCGTAGCAATGATTGTATTTATGATAGGACATTGGAATTTTTTTAGTTAGAAAGGTAATGGAATAGGGAATGATAAATAGGAATAAAAATATAGTGCAACAGGGACATAATTTTGGAAAAAAATAATTATATTACTGGAAAAAAAACCTAATATATTATTTTTATGGTAATGGCAGTTGATGGTTTTGGTAAGGTTTCGATTTGGTATTCAACGTCTATTCTTAAGGATCATAACAGATTTTATTTCATTGCATTATTCGTGGTAGATCAAAAGTTATGACATATTTTGTACATAGTGTACTTAGTAGGCAACAAACATTTTTAAAAAGATTTTTTTCTAATTTACTTTTTCATTTATTTCTTGGTAAAATAGGGTCTAGTCCCACCCCCTTTCGGATGTGCACTCTTAGAAGGGTCACACTGTATCTACTATATGTAATATTATATACTATATCAATATCTGGTGGACGCCATCTTTAGGTAAATTAGCTTTTTCATAATTTCGTCTATGGTGATGTGAATATAATGTGGTTTTAGTATACTTATTATTTACCAATCAAATCGAATAAATATTATATAAATCAATCTCCTTTTACTTTACATGTAATCTACTTGATTTAGGATTAAATAATTGAGCTTTGGTCTAAATATATATACATACAAACATAAGTTACACATCTTATTCTTATAAAAAATATATAAAAAACAGTGTTGATATAAAATAAAGTGTTATAAAACAGCGCGTTCTTTGCTAAAGAAAAGTAAAAAAATACAATACAAAGCTGTGTTTATACAATTATTTTAATATACAGCTTATTCACAAAATTTAACCTTAGTGACTATATTAGCCTTGTGTTATATTTAAAACAATACATTTATTTATATAAGTAATCTCGTTTGTTTTTTATGATCTATTGGAATGTATTTAATGAAATACAAAATATTAATATTTAAAATAAATACACAATAAAAAATAAAAATCCAAATGTTTAATTTATTATTTAGGTACATTTCAAACGTTTAACACGTAGATAAATTACATTAGTATAAAATAAATAATCTGTTAAAACAATGTTTCAGCCTGAAAATCGCAATTAACGTTATCGGCCAACATCCTAAACAAATAATTCAGTTGTAACCAGTATGTTGACATGATAAAACACGTCAAAAACATAATTTAGAATAGTATCTTAACAATCAGTATTCAAATTATTGAATTATAATTGTGAACTCTTGAAATAAACAATTATTGTAAGCTCTCAAATCTGTCGCCTAAACATTTCTCTGGATATCGCCGTGCTGTTTACATTGACAAAGTTCTATCACTTCTAAAAACAAACACTTGAAGTAGTCTCTATTTACAACTTAACTGGACTCGCGACTATTCTCACTGGACCCTACCACTTCACTCTGTGTGGACGACTGCGTCACAACAGCGTCCGGAGCTATAATCAAACCTTCCTTGATCCGCTTCTTCTGCTTCATCCGTCTGTTCTGGAACCAGATCTTGACTTGCGTCTCGTTCAGCTGCAGGGCTGACGCTATCTCTATCCTCCTCGCTCTCGTCAGGTACTTGTTGAAGTGGAACTCCTTCTCTAGTTCGGTGAGTTGCTTGTTGGTGAAGTTGGTCCGGCCGGTGTTGTTGAGGTTCAGGAGGGGATTGCTGAGGAGTTGCGAGCCGGGGGGGGATCGGAGGGCGTCTTGGGGGCTGCCCATCACGCCCTGACTCACGTAATCGGGGGAAGGAATCATCAGTTTCGGTGCTGGAAAGAGGGAAAACAATTGGTTAGTTTTGTTGATAAGTTGGCTTTTTATTTTTGAAATAAAATGATTGTCAAAATGTAAAATATAAACGGTTTATATTATGTCCCCGAAATGGTGTTAAGAGAGGACTGTCACAAGAACAGACATCATTCACGGTCTTTTCACCGATGTACGTACTTCGGGAACAAAATTATACACGCTTTTTAGAGCATGTATCTAATACAAGGTGACTTTTTGATCATCGTCCAAATTCATACTGGAGGCTTGATAAGTGATCAGTATCTTGGATCAATAACAATTTTTGTTAAATTCCTAAAATTAAATTTCGGCTTCCCATAGAAATTCACTTCTAGTCCCGAGTGAATCACTATGGGGAGTCGAAATTTCATTTTACGAATTTCACCAAAATTGTTATTGATCCATGATACTGATCACTTACCAAGCCTCCAGTATGAATTTGGACGATGATCAAAAAGTCACCTTGTATATACCTCACAATGTTTTCCTTTACCGTCAAGTGGTAAGTTAACAAATACTATACACATAAGACATAACTTATTGGTACAGTACATGGTCGACAGGCAGGATACGAAATTCTCAATTATTTTCTAAAATGATAGACCGGCCGGTTCTTTAGTAAAGTGAAATGGTAGTCCAGTCGGCCTCTTGAGTAAATTAAAATGATAGTACGGCCGGCCAACCGCTTGTATAAATTAAAATGATAGTACGGCCGGCCAACCGCTTGTATAAATTAAAATGATAGTACGGCCGGCCAACCGCTTGTATAAATTAAAAAAGCAATTTGTTGATATTACAAGAAATATTCTTCATAATATTGATTTACCAAGTTAAAGCCTTGATGTGGTTTAAAATTTTAAACAAGTCCTTCGAATTTATTTCCGGTTATATTTAACCATTTTGCAATCGATGTTTTGTCGTTGTTACCGGTTGCCCATAGGAATGAAGATTTTTTTCTCCCCAAAAAAAATCGTGGGAGCAACTCTCCTGTCTACGTATGACAGGTGTCAATTTTTTTACAACGCGCCGGAGAAAAGAGATAAAAGATATTTCAATATTAGCCTAAAGTAGGCGCCCCGCTGCGCTGCGCAAGAGTGCAGGAGATTCTAAGCGATCGTTTTATAGCAAAACGTGAGGCTTTGACGTTCATTATTGTTGGGAATGTAAACATAAATTGACGTTTGAATGTCGTGCGCATTATCTATTTGTTTGTATTGATAAACTTACGTTTTGTTGTGGTCAGGTGCTTTTGACAAAGGCTTACTGTAGGTTTGTTGTATATTACCACAGGTTTTGTTTACTATAGTAACGTTGATGGAGCATTATGGTCAATAATGGTCAAATAATTGTATTATTGTTATACTATAACCCTGTATAATTATAATTATTGTTATACTATAACCCTGTATAATTATAATTACTGTTATACTATATTCGTAGCTATAATTAAGTCTAAGTCTCGTAAATACTATTTGTGTTTATACAACGTGTAACAAAAAGGTGTAACCATATTTGATGAGCATATTCAGTCAATGGTTTAGAACAACTTTTACTATGGAACAAATTCTGTATCTCGAAAAAAAAAATTTTTTTCATAGAAAAATGCAATGCCGCTCGGCCGAAATGTATTGAAGGGCAGATTTTTTTTTTTGAGATTTCATGGTTTGTTCAATAGTAAAAGTTGTTCTATATCATTGACTGAATAAGCTCTTCAAATATGGTTACACCTTTCTGTTACACGTTGTATATTTATATGTATCAGTGTATGTACTATTAGGATATAGAGGTAGTATATGTATTTGATTATAAGTTATCTATTTGTGTATTTTACCTCTATAATATTTTTAGTTAAAATTTATTATATATTAATATACCTAGTCATAAAACTGTTTCCTCATCGAAGCACTACCCTTGACAAGTTCCACATCGCCAAAGGTTAGCTGGAAGAAAATGCTAATTAGCATTAAGTTCGCCTATGTACATGTTTTTCATTTGTGCAATAAAGAATTTTTAATAATAATATGTCCAGAATAGCGTACACTACAGGTAAATTAACTTACATTGTAGGTACCTACACTAAAAAGTAGTGTATACTCGCACACTGTTGGGCATAGCTTGAGTTTAGAATTCGCCTATACAGTTCATAGGACTGAGTCCGGTTCAAATTTGGCCTTTTTTAGGGTTCCGTACCCGAATGGAGCTAAACGGGACCCTATTACTAAGCTTCCGCTGTCTGTCTGTCTGTCACAGGGGTCTACCGCTTCAGCCGTTATATGTAACAAGTTGTTTGCACAGAACATATGAATATATACTATGGCCTCTACCACGGCAAATAATAATAATAAAAAAACCGAGGGGCCACCATACAAAAAAAAAAGCTTTTCAACTTTATTTTGTTTCAGCTCTATCATAAAGACGGTAACACATACAAGATTATACTCTAATGTAACAACAAATAATAAAATTTAGAATTCCGTACTCAGGGGGTGCCCAATTCTCACCCACGTAAACTTATTCTATTCCTTTACTAGTCGCATCTACTGCTTTCCAGCTACTTTTACGAATAGTGTAAAATGGGACAACCCTTTTATACAAGTAGACTTCCAAAAGCCTCAACAATCCCAAACCGTGACGGATCCCTGAACTTGTTCCTGTCGATAGCGATCATGATTTATAATTGCATTGGCATGTCGGTGCCGGCTGTCGCGTCGCATCAGACCTTGAGCGTCTCTGGGTGACACCTGATCGATGTGCGGGATACCTCTCACTTGGGATGCCGTTGATGGGAAATATATAATTCGCATTGTACTTATATATGTATACTTATTTTTACTGGATTAAACTTCCACCAGATCTAGGACCGAAGATCGCGCTACGAGATCCATAGATGAAGATGGAGAAGAAAGAACCGAATGCCATCTTCTATACTTCTTACATTATAGCTTGAGCTCTGTGACAGCTGTCAGCGCTATACATATTTGAGCATGAGAAAGAGAGATAGAAATACAAATTGTGTAGCGCTGTCCTGCTGTCACAGGGCTCAAGCTATATTATACGCACTATAAGATCGAATATATTGCTACAGATAGTCGTTCATAAACTCATACCGAGTTGGGTTTCCTACCCGGGTCGCAACACTAACCCGTTCAAAAATTAACTCGCGTCTCAACACCGACCGTTCAAAAATGACAGTGTCGCTACACTGGTGTCGAATTTTTCAACATCAACTCTGAGCAGGGTTCGCAAGGTTCGTATAGGCTCCAAACGTCACCTGACATTCACGTAAATTTTCGTAAATGAAATGACATAAATTTTTGTATCGAGGGGTCTTCTCAACGTTATAGTTGATATATTTACGTTAAATTTCGTACCGAGGTGGTCCTCTCAACGTTATTATACTAAATATAATGCAAAAATGACAACTGACGTTTGGAGTGTCGCTACACGACGAAACCCGTTCAAAAACTCAGCGTTACAACCCCAGTGTTCCTACCCAGCCCAGGGTTATTTAATGAACGCACTTCAGATGTTGAGGAGAGATGTCTTTGGTTTTTATTTTCCTCATCTTCATCTTATTATGTTCTTAGAGGCGTCTTCTTATTACCTATCGTATAGATTAGCTAGCAACCTTGTGTCACAGAGTTCATTAAAAGATCATGGCTAAACGACCATTACCTATAATGGTTCAAAAGCCGAGACCAACAGCTTGACGTATTTTCCAAGGGATGGAGAGAGCCAGTTGTCTGCCGCTACTGGCAACCATCCAAGGACTGACCATGCCATGTTTTGCGTAAACTTTGTATAACCGCGGAACTTAAGAGTATGGCATACCCTAGCAAATTTTTTTATTACCCGTCCAGCACAATAAGTCCAAAGGCAGACTTTATTTTAAGACTCCCTAGCAGCAAATGCTGAACCCAAGTCCCTCGATGGACGTAGGGCTAGGGAGCTACACACACACACACACACACTCTTATACAAACACACCCTCTCTTTTGGTAGTATTACTGAAACCCTCAGAACATTTACTTTACATCAATGCTGAAACCAAGACTGCGGTCGTAGTGTTTGGGAGGTATACTCACTTACACCTACACACTCATCTTTAATGTTTTCTTTTTCTGTAATTTTTTTTTTATTTTTGTCATTTCCATCTCTTAATAAAAGACCTTACGTCTATTATCTAATATAATTAAGTTTTTGCAATGACTTTATATTGTATCTAACAAAATTTTTGTTTAAAATGATTACTGATATGATTCATGTAAATGGCTGGCCTACTTATTTATTTTTATCTCTCCGAGGAGCTGGGGAACTGGCAACCGTAAAACAGATCGTACGCGGTCTAGCTCGTGTGCTAGGGACCTTTAACTAATTTTTGTTCCTTTTATTGAAGAAGTGGTATTTTGTTTGACTGTTTTGCCAGATAATTCTAATCTGGGATCAACTGCTTAGTTATTATTGAGTAGAAGTATGCAAGTCACTTCTTATTAATTATGATATTTTGTTAAAACCTGTTGCTACACTTTTTTGGTTCAAATAAAGTTATTGTTTGTTTATTAGCGTTGATAGAGGCGATTATAATAATATGCTGGCTTATTCGCCTCTAATACTAATAATCATGTAGCGAAACAACAAATTGGGGAGATAGCTAATACAGCTGTTTTACCTCACGAGTTAGGCTTGGTTGTAGCAGTGCGTGCTCCCGCTCCCACGTGTGTGCTTACGTAATATGTGTGAGCAAGAACGCGCTTCAGAAACGTATGTATAAGTGTCGTGCACGCACTACTACCAAGCCAGACCACCACTCGTGAGGTAAAACGTATGTATAAGTGTCGTGCACGCACTACTACCAAGCCAGACCACCACTCGTGAGGTAAAACGTATGTATAAGTGTCGTGCACGCACTACTACCAAGCCAGACCACCACTCGTGAGGTAAAACGTATGTATAAGTGTCGTGCACGCACTACTACCAAGCCAGACCACCACTCGTGAGGTAAAACGTATGTATAAGTGTCGTGCACGCACTACTACCAAGCCAGACCACCACTCGTGAGGTAAAACGTATGTATAAGTGTCGTGCACGCACTACTACCAAGCCAGACCACCACTCGTGAGGTAAAACGTATGTATAAGTGTCGTGCACACACTACTACCAAGCCAGACCACCACTCGTGAGGTAAAACGTATGTATAAGTGTCGTGCACGCACTACTACCAAGCCAGACCACCACTCGTGAGGTAAAACGTATGTATAAGTGTCGTGCACGCACTACTACCAAGCCAGACCACCACTCGTGAGGTAAAACGTATGTATAAGTGTCGTTCACGCACTACTACCAAGCCAGACCACCACTCGTGAGGTAAAACGTATGTATAAGTGTCGTGCACGCACTACTACCAAGCCAGACCACCACTCGTGAGGTAAAACGTATGTATAAGTGTCGTTCACGCACTACTACCAAGCCAGACCACCACTCGTGAGGTAAAACGTATGTATAAGTGTCGTGCACGCACTACTACCAAGCCAGACCACCACTCGTGAGGTAAAACGTATGTATAAGTGTCGTTCACGCACTACTACCAAGCCAGACCACCACTCGTGAGGTAAAACGTATGTATAAGTGTCGTTCACGCACTACTACCAAGCCAGACCACCACTCGTGAGGTAAAACGTATGTATAAGTGTCGTGCACGCACTACTACCAAGCCAGACCACCACTCGTGAGGTAAAACGGCTGTACTGAAATATTTTGTAGTCAAAAAAATACTGAATTTTAGTAGGTTCACGTCATATTTATCATATATTCCAGCGTTTCTTAACCAGGGGTCCGCGTGTATATAATATGGGGGTCCGCAGGCTCATCTCTGGACTCTTTTTTTTGTTAAAAAGTATTTTTTATATGTGTTTGTAGTACTAAAATAAATAATCCGAGTTTAATTGCTGTTTTCATTATTAAGAGGGTCCTTGATAATTTTCCTTGATTTCATAGGGGTCCGTAGCTGTAAAAGGTTAAGAAACGCTGATCTATTCAATGAAAAAGAAAAAAAATCTTGTCGATCCCTTAACCGCGTTCTTATAAGGAACGTCTAAAAACCAAAACGAAATGTTTTCGAGATGAAGTTGTGGAAGCCGGAAACTGGCGATAGTACGAACAACTTTTACTATGGAGGCATACCTCAAGTCGTAAAAAAAAAATCAGCTGTTCCATAAAAAAGTTACATAGCTACCTATAGCTTCTTCAGTTTTAAAAACAAGTACTCGCGCCAAATAACAACTTTACAGCATTGCATAACAAATAACTATTTCATCTCACAAGCTCAGAAAGGTTTTGTTTATCTTTCGAAATCTTCGTGCAAAAGTGCTTTTTATCCGCTAGCGTAGAAAAAGGTTTTTAAAATTCGAACCTTTCTATTAAAAAAAGATTTCTATAACGCCAGTCTACTTCGTGTCAGTGCGCCCCACATTTTTAGAACTATCGCACAGGCCAGTACGACGACGGTTGCAAGAAAAAAGGAAAAGGTTCGTTTATTTTTGTTCTTGTACATTGTAGTATTTTCCTTGCTGTAAAGAGGTGAACAATTGCGTGTTTCGCTCGGCAGCAAAGTTACTTTGCGGTTCGTACCTACCTACCTTTGAAACCCTCGCTACGCTCAGGATTCTTCGCTTGCTCAGGTTTCAATACAAGTCTCGCGCCAAAAAATAAATGTACTTAACATCATAGTACTATAATATATTTTTATTATATAACACATATTACATCGCAGGAATATTAAAAGAAAAAAGGATTAATCCTGTTTAGTTCGGGGATACCTTTTTTCTTAACAATAAAATAAAAATCTAATTTATTACACATATTTTTCTGACCATACATCATAGAAACTGCCTCGGCGGCGTAGAGAGACTCGACTTAAAGAAACTCACCGTTGTGAGACTCGGCGTGGAGGGAACTCGACATCTAGGTAACAATTCCAACTTTGCAGCCTTGTATAACAAATACTTTCTTTCTTTCTTTCTAAATTCTTTATTGCACAAAACACTATTTAATGTACAACAGGTGGACTTAATGCTAGAGGCATTTTCTCCCAGTCAACCCGACAGAAAGTACAAGAAATATTTAGCTATTATGATTGGAAACTGTTCATCAAATGACAAGGCAAAAACGTAAAGCTAATATCGGTGTAACCCCTTCTATATTAGCATCGTCCCCGTGTCCGCCTGTCCGTTAATGTCCGGCTAATCCTTTCTCCATTTGGTCTAATTGGAACTTCCTGACGGACAATATGGCGGTGGTGGCCAGATGTGACGCATTTGTCAGAGTACAAAGCTTTAGTTTAGACTATTTGGTAAAAATCTACAAGACAACTATTCGTCTGTATTGAAATGTTTATGCAAGAGTAGCGAAAAGTGCTTATATTTTTTCTATGATTCATTTAGTCATTAATAATATACAATTACAAACATAAATATTATTAGAGTGCATTACAAACTTGAGAAGATTCATTAGAAGCATATTTCGAGTAAACTAATATTTTGAACAAATTCCTCGGGCCAGGATTTGAACCTGCTACCTCTTGCTTTTCTAACAAGTACGATACCGACTTCGCCACCTAGCTAGACCGTTGAATTGTGCCGCTATGTACACGTCATTGTTGTAACTACTTGACACTATTTATAGCTAGTAATTTGTTTTAGTCACTAATACTCAACAGAGGAAGAATATAGAATTAAATGAGACTTGAGGATAATTCATGATTTATATAAAAACGGCTCACCTCAATACGTGTTATGATCGGGATAACCGACCAGTTTCAGCAGATTTAGACTGCCTTCATTCATCTGGGCGAGTGAAGACGTTTACGCGACGACGTTACGCCTCAGGAAAAATAAATTCTCAAATCTAACGTATAGTATAGATCAACTACTTTTGAAACCGAAACATCTGAGATTTCAGTAACTTACTACGTATTTACTCTATATTTCAGTAACTAGATACTATTTACGCATTATTTCTTAAAACCTTGATCGACTAGCTTTATCTAAAGTGTCATCGGGTAATACTAATCTTCGTAGTTCCGCTCTTAATGTAATCCTATTTTAACTGCTAACATTGGTTACTAACAAAGATTTTAGTTGTTCAAGAATAAGCTATGGCTTTTTTAAATTCAATTCTATTATAAACTACTCGAAAATCGAATGATGAAACGTTGTAGTTTTAAGGGTTTCGTAACCCAGGGATAGCCAAGGTAAGAAAACTTTTTTTTCCATTTTTATGTTTGCCTGCTTATCGAGTGAAAACTCGTTCTAAAAGTTATTAACAATTTGCAATTGTATGTCCAATTTACAATGGATTATTTTTGAAAGTTTTGAAATAAGCTTCCCCTCCTACTTCATTTCCGGAAAACCAGCATTTTTAATAAATGTAAAAGAGAAAAATCATGTCGAAAAAAAGGATTTTCTTTTTATCTCCCTGTGTCGTCGGTGCCACAATACCAAAATATTTGAAGAGTATCTTCTAAACTGCAAATATTATCCCTATCTATGCATGATTATCTAGATACAACTTTTGTTATAGTACCTCCTTCCAGTCTTACGCCCAGTTTTTGCCCCACACTCTTGGGACGAAAAGCAACTTCGTATTTCAAATTGCTCCTAATAAGTTTATGTAGTAGTCGGTATTGTTACCGAAACCCATGTCTGGGAGGCTCCAAACCTCCTCTAGGAGGACCTTTTCTTATTGGATCTAAATTGGAGACCGCTAATAAAAATAAAAGTACTTACGACGAGTTTATTAAAATGATGGCGGCTCAGACATAATAAAATTAGGTTTGGGGATGAATATGGTAGCTGAAAGTATGGTGGCTGAATAATCGATGGGACAAATTCTTCGTACACTTTTCGTTCGGATTTGTTTAAAGGACCATACCAGACGATTCTTCGGATTGGTAACAAAGTATTAAGACATAATAATAACGTCCCATGGTTTACTATATGCATAAACGTATTTTTAATGATAGCTTTAAAATAATTGAATTTTCCATAAGCGTGATATTAGCCGTAAATTACTACAAAAAATTCCAATATCAAGCTTATGGATAATCCAATAGTTTTTAAGGTACCATATCAGTGGCGTGCACAGAACTTTTTGCTGGAAAAGCAAGCAATTGGTCAAAAGTAACAATAAAAACAATATGAAAATTTTTAAATATAACTTTGAAAAAAAGAAAATTGTATTACGCCTGGGTAGACAATGTCTACCCTAGAGTGAAAATTTCCAATACAAACTTTTTTTTCAAAGTGATATTTAAATTTTTTCATATATTTTTTTATTGTTATTCTTGACCAATTGCTTGCTTTTCCAGCAAAAAGTTCTGTGCACGCCACTGTACCATATTATTATTAAAAATATGTTTATGCATGCAGTGACTGTTGCTAAACATTGTTCTTACCTAAAATTTTATATTGTGGGCGTTCGAAATTTTTCTTCCTATTTTGTTACAAATCCGAAGAATCGACTCTTAAGCAAAACGTTACCACAAAAAACCGGCCACGTAACATGCGACCTTACTGGCTGCAGCTCCCATGGTCTCCACAAACATTTGCGGACGAGCGCGGCGCGTAATGGACAACTGATGTCGCCGCAGCCTTCTACTATTACAGACCTACCGACGGACAAACATGCCGGTGTCTTTGATACTCGGACCAACGGGGATTGGCCCACTCGGTGCGGTGTGCGTCTCAGGACCTACTTG
This sequence comes from Ypsolopha sequella, assembly GCA_934047225.1. NCBI lineage: Eukaryota > Metazoa > Arthropoda > Insecta > Lepidoptera > Ypsolophidae > Ypsolopha > Ypsolopha sequella. The sequence goes on along the minus strand of OW203990.1, from coordinate 1,874,400 downwards.
AACGAGCTACTAAAGATTTGCTGTTGATGTTTAATTCGATAAATATACCAGCGGGTCTACCGCGTAATTCTGATTTTCATCAACATCAACTTGAGATTGAAATTTGACGTGCGTGCAAAAGAGATGGCATGTTAGGCGCGACGCCCGTAAAATTTCAATCTCAAGTTGATGTTGATGAAAATCAGAATTACGCGGTAGACCCGCAGAATGTGTTAAATTTTATGGTTGTTGAATGTTGTTATTTATGTTTAAGTAGTTCCCAAGTGTTTGCATTTTTTGTTTAATTAATTTGGACATTCAGCGCGAAGTAAAACGACGAATAAAAATATTGAGCGTGATTTAATGCAGTCCGGTAAAAGTTGTATAATAAGTCTTGTTTATAATACCCAATAATATACCTAAATATTTGCTTTTTCAAAATTAGGTACCACGGAAGCTTTTAATCTAAGTATTTGCACACGTAATGTCTACCACTCTTGATAACACCAATTGACCATCAGGTGTTGCAATGCAAAACTAAAATACGTAGAATTATGCCTTGAGCTAAATGGATCCTAATATTTATGAATTAAAGACTTCTTTACTATTGCATAATGCTGGTTACCAACTAAAAAAACCGGTCAAGTGTGAGTCAGACTCGCGCACGAAGGGTTCCGTACCATTATCTATAAAAACGGCAAAAAAATCACATTTGTTGTATGGGAGCCCCCTTAAATATTTATTTTTTTCTGTTTTTTAGTATTTGTTGTTATAGCGGCAACAGAAATACGAGTACATCATCCGTGAAAATTTCAACTGTCTAACTATCACGGTTCATGAGATACAGCCTGGTGACAGACGGACAGACAGACGGACAGCGGAGTCTTAGTAATAGGGTCCCGTTGGTTACCCTTTGGGTACGGAACCCTAAAAAGAGACTTTTTCAAAAAAGCTGCTTTGCATAAGAGCAGAAATGCCTAAATCATAAAATTAAAAAAACATTGATTTTGCAGAATGAAAAGAAATTGCGAATAATAAATACAATAACATCGAGTAAGTAATAATGAACTGGTACGCAATATTATACAGGGTGGAAAAAATTTAAGGGCCCTGGAGGGGAACTACCTTAAATCCTTTAGTTAGCTCATTTTACTGAAAGGACATTTATTGAACATTTTACTGTTTAAAGAAACAAAACTGCATTCAAAGATATTCTGAAATTCGCTTGTCTCACCCGGGAATCGAACCAACTAAAAATAAAAAAAATGAACCCTCGCTATTTTATTATACGAATCGGTAGGATGATTGTTCAGGATAAAAGTTCTCTTATAAACATTTGGTCTTACACCCATCTGTTGTAAGAGATACCCATGAAATTAAATATTTATAACAAGTTCTTTATTAACAATACCTAGTACTGTTCACTTGTAACAAGTAAATGACACGTTATAATTTTCTTATCTCTCTTACATCCAAAAACATCGTATGAAATACAAGCTTGCTGATGGTATTTATCTTAAGTACCTTGTTGAAGACTTCAATAAGAAAATCGTTAAATGGTAATAATAAATCTATGCACAGCACAAATCCTTCTTGCACTAGGCGTACTGACGCAAAGTTTAAAAAGGGAACGTATTTTTTTTTGCAACGCGGAGCAACAAATTTGAAGTTCGAACGATAACTTCCAACATTTTTAAAATCGATAAAAGTATTGGTTCGAATTTCAAATTTTGTTTTGTTTTTCTTTCATTCCGTGCTGTATAATGGCGTATCATTATTACTTTACAAGTGAACAGTACTAGGTATTGTTAATAATGAACTTATAATAAATATTCAATTTAATGGGCATCTCGTACAACAGATGAGTGTAAGACTAAAATGTTCATTGGACAAATTTTATCCTGAACAATAAACCTACCGATTCGTATAATAAAATAAGTGATGGTTTATTTTTTTAATTTTTAGGTGGTTCAGTTTCCGGGTGAGACAAACAAATTTTAGAAGATCTTTGAATGCAGTTTTGTTTCTTTTAAAAAATAAAGGAATGTTTTCTTTCAGTAAAATGAGCTAACTAAAGGATTTAAGGTAGTTCCCCTCAAGGGCCCTTAAATTTTTTCCAACCAGTGGGTCTACCGCGTAATTCTCATTTTCATCAACATCAACTTGAGATTGAAATTTGTCGTGCGTGCGACGACGCCCGCCTAACATGCCATCTCTTTTGCACGCGTTGAATTTCGCATGCATTTGCTTGAAGTTGATACAAATGAGAATTACGCGGTAGAGCCCCTGTATAGGTTATTGAAAAAATCTTACAATCAAAAATCATCGCAAAATACATCCCAAAACATAGTATGCAAGTAGCCAATCGCCACTGACGCGAGTATAGTGACTTACAAAGATTATTTGAGTAGTTTAGTTAGTTTTGCGTCAGTGTCAATATTTTTGAAGCGTTTGAGGCGGTTGAGGTTACTGGCAGCGCACACGCATATAGCGAAGCTGGAGATTATGTTCGGAGCATGTTTCCTTAGCTTGGGCAAGTCATGTCGAGGTTTGGGAAGTGGATTTTAATAGTCTAGCTTACTTTAATAAACTGCTACCTAAAGTAAATTTTAAGTGATTTGTTTGAGTTTACAGTTCTCATTAGTTTAGTATACTCGTAAGTTTAGTCCTGTTTGTAACCGTAGGTGAATTAGCAAAATATTTCAGTTTTGTGCTGTGTGTAAAATCTGCTTTATTATTTTGCAATCTCTATCTACGAGTTGTATGTATTAAGTAATAAAAGAATAGGTAACCTGATTGATCTATCAACGTCTAGACCACAGGACTGGACATAGAAACATGAAATTTGGACTGAAGGTTTCTTGTATGACGTAGGTATCCCCTAAAAAGGGAATTTAGAAAATTTCTATGGGAACGTGTGTAACGGGATCCACGCGAGCAAAGCTGGCGTGCATTCGCTAGTATTTTAAAACAGAAAATTCTACATATCCAAATGTACACCACTGACTAAAACAAAAGTGGTCCCTTCGTGGGTGAGTGTGTATTTGCTAGGGCCCACATACGGCTCCATTGCGCAAGTAAACAGACGGACTTGTTTGCTCGAACAACGGATTGCAGTTTGCAGCTTGCCCTGTCACCACACATTGTTTTTGGGTGACGGCCTGGATTAGACCGTCTTGAAGGTTTTAGAGGTTTTGTTGAGGAGGACGTGTCAAAACTCAACAACAAGTGGTCTGATTTGGCGAATTTAGATAGATACGATATCGTATCCCAAGAGAAATAGTTGCTGGTGTTGTAACAAGAAAAAAAAAAACAGACCAAGAGCGAGTCGGACTCGCACAATTGGGATTCCGTATCAATACTACAGTCAGCAGTCTATAAATGAAATTTTCGTTTTTATGATTTTTTTCAAGCAAATTTCCAGTTTTCCGATAATCCATGACTCAATAACTATACTAACCTAAATTTAAACATTAGAAACCTACGAGATCAGGGGAGGCGGGAATTTCTAGTTAAATTCGAGCTATATAGAAAAGAAAATTATTACAAAACTAAAAGATTCCTCAGACGTAGTTCTTTTAAATGATACCTCACACAACATTCTCATTCAATTATTATTTAAATGATACCTCACACAACATTCTCATTCAATTATTATTTAAATGATACCTCACACAACATTCTCATTCAATTATTATTTAAATGATACCTCACACAACATTCTCATTCAATTATTATTTAAATGATACCTCACACAACATTCTCATTCAATTATTATTTAAATGATACCTCACACAACATTCTCATTCAATTATTATTTAAATGATACCTCACACAACATTCTCATTCAATTATTATTTAAATGATACCTCACACAACATTCCCATTCAATTATTATTTAAATGATACCTCACACAACATTCTCATTCAATTATTATTTAAATGATACCTCACACAACATTCTCATTCAATTATTATTTAAATGATACCTCACACAACATTCCCATTCAATTATTATTTAAATGATACCTCACACAACATTCTCATTCAATTATTATTTAAATGATACCTCACACAACATTCTCATTCAATTATTATTTAAATGATACCTCACACAACATTCTCATTCAATTATTATTTAAATGATACCTCACACAACATTCCCATTCAATTATTATTTAAATGATACCTCACACAACATTCTCATTCAATTATTATTTAAATGATACCTCACACAACATTCCCATTCAATTATTATTTAAATGATACCTCACACAACATTCTCATTCAATTATTATTTAAATGATACCTCACACAACATTCCCATTCAATTATTATTTAAATGATACCTCACACAACATTCTCATTCAATTATTATTTAAATGATACCTCACACAACATTCTCATTCAATTATTATTTAAATGATACCTCACACAACATTCTCATTCAATTATTATTTAAATGATACCTCACACAACATTCCCATTCAATTATTATTTAAATGATACCTCACACAACATTCTCATTCAATTATTATTTAAATGATACCTCACACAACATTCCCATTCAATTATTATTTAAATGATACCTCACACAACATTCTCATTCAATTATTATTTAAATGATACCTCACACAACATTCCCATTCAATTATTATTTAAATGATACCTCACACAACATTCTCATTCAATTATTATTTAAATGATACCTCACACAACATTCCCATTCAATTATTATTTAAATGATACCTCACACAACATTCTCATTCAATTATTATTTAAATGATACCTCACACAACATTCCCATTCAATTATTATTTAAATGATACCTCACACAACATTCTCATTCAATTATTATTTAAATGATACCTCACACAACATTCCCATTCAATTATTATTTAAATGATACCTCACACAACATTCTCATTCAATTATTATTTAGATGATACCTCACACAACATTCTCATTCAATTATTATTTAAATGATACCTCACACAACATTCTCATTCAATTATTATTTAAATGATACCTCACACGACATTCCCATTCAATTATTATTTAAATGATACCTCACACAACATTCTCATTCAATTATTATTTAAATGATACCTCACACAACATTCCCATTCAATTATTATTTAAATGATACCTCACACAACATTCTCATTCAATTATTATTTAAATGATACCTCACACAACATTCCCATTCAATTATTATTTAAATGATACCTCACACAACATTCTCATTCAATTATTATTTAAATGATACCTCACACAACATTCTCATTCAATTATTATTTAAATGATACCTCACACAACATTCTCATTCAATTATTATTTAAATGATACCTCACACAACATTCTCATTCAATTATTATTTAAATGATACCTCACACAACATTCCCATTCAATTATTATTTAAATGATACCTCACACAACATTCTCATTCAATTATTATTTAAATGATACCTCACACAACATTCCCATTCAATTATTATTTAAATGATACCTCACACAACATTCTCATTCAATTATTATTTAAATGATACCTCACACAACATTCCCATTCAATTATTATTTAAATGATACCTCACACAACATTCCCATTCAATTATTATTTAAATGATACCTCACACAACATTCCCATTCAATTATTATTTAAATGATACCTCACACAACATTCCCATTCAATTATTATTTAAATGATACCTCACACAACATTCTCATTCAATTATTATTTAAATGATACCTCACACAACATTCTCATTCAATTATTATTTAAATGATACCTCACACAACATTCCCATTCAATTATTATTTAAATCGGTCTCTAAATCGCGTTTTGTATTTTTCGCTTAGATTAAATTATGTTAAGGTGTGTTAATTCGAAAACCATTTCGAGATTTTGGTTTAATAAGCCGTATTTTAGAACTTGTGGTCTAAAAAACCTCATGATGATAAATATTTTTACGAAAAAGTTGCAATTTCCATTTGACTTCGTGTGAATGCCTGTTTAGAAATGTGTCCTTTGCTTTCAAGGTAAATTTTAAATAATTTGGAATGTTTATACTGTTAATTGTTGGCACTTGGTGGAACTTGTAATATGTATTGTAATAATAATAATTATGAACAGAAAATCACTTGTTTGAGTTGTTTCGAGATCTCAGGGTGAAATCAGGACCCCAAAAATAACGTCATACTTAGTTCATGTACACACAAATTCGATGAAGTCAAATAGAATCTTAACTTCATGTGAAGTATCAAATGAAACGTGTTTTTAAGCCGATTACATCAGAATTGAAGGCACTCGTAGAGTCAGTCAGACATTTTAGATTATTGTATAGGTACCTGTCTCGATGGGACCTATTAAAAGATGACAGCTTTGTAAGTACTTATATCTCGAAATGGGAAGAAATGGTTTTAGAATTGCCGATGTGTGTCTCATGTAGGTAAAAATAGGACGGCAACCATATATATCAAACCCTTATTTTATAACACGTCATATACCTATTTATGTCCCGTAATTGTATTCCTACAACATTACCAAGTCGTTGCCTGTTGGTGAACTGACTTATATAGTTATCACGGTTTCTTAACACCTTAAATACAGTGCCTGATGATGTCGTAAAACGACGAAACCAGTAGCAAACCCTTAAAAGGTAATTAAATAATTTTATTTGTGGAACCGAGTAACAAGAAGTTTTATTTAATTGCTTGACTATATTTAATTGCATTTATTTCGAGAAATCCTTGAAAAACCATAAAAAAGTATAGATATCCCCCCCTTTTCTCCAAAACTGGTGGACCGAAAAATATGCAAAAAATCATGGTAATATGTGTTTACGTAAAGATTACAGGAAAAATAAAGTGGTTGAGAAATTCACGAAAAAAAATGACAAAATTAAAATTGATCATAAAATTAAATTTATCATCCACAATACGGAACCCTAGGTACACGAGTCTGACTCGCACTTGGCCGGTTTTTTTTCCAGTGTATTTTGCTGTACATAAGTTTATTAATTGCTCTTTCGATGAATTATATAATTAATATCACACAATACTTTCTTATAGCTTGTAGGAAGCTTTAAAAAGGTTTTTTTCGGATACATTTTTAGATTTCTTGACTAATGCTGCTATGCGCAATATTATTTACTTAATTTTAATTGGAACGTAGGTTATTTGACGAGTTATGTTTTAATTATCTGATATTCAGCCCCACACAAAAAAACTTATTTACCGGCATTATTTACCATCATTATTTACCCGACGACAATGCGGGTGGTAATCCATAACGTTCCGCTGCGTTCCAAATTAACCATAATTCAATCAAATCAATTGTTGTACGACAAGACTGGCCGTGTACACTCCCGTCAACGCCCCACGCTGCTGAGGAAAAAATAAATTCGAACTTGGAACAATTGACATGACAGCTAGGGGAGCGGGAGCTGATGCTATTGGCCGAAAATTGGACAATGCGGCAGATGCGTTCACATTTATTTTTTTCAAAAGAGGTCGGATACGGCCATGTTTGCTCAAATTCTTTACCGAAAAATAGGCGGTTATGATACCGTATAGCGGAATACATTACAAAAAGACATATAAAGCGGTGGAGCAGCTGACAACGTTTCAATTTGCCATGAAGCGAGTTGACAGAAGATGTCGAGATTAAACCGTCCTTATTAAATGAAGTAGGGACATCGGGAATGTAAATAAGATGGTAATAGAGTCTGAATTGGAATACATACAGCTGTATACTGGTGAGGAGAGATGAATGATGTTCGGGATACCGCATCGGAATTACAAATTAAGTATTACCGTCAATTATAGTATCGGTGTTTAATTGCGCTCAATTTGAAAATAACTTATTTAACACCAATCGTTTATTTGCAAATTAATGTTTTACGTATCATTTCGGTAAATACTTGTTTTATTGTTTGCAAAACAGGAAAGCACTTGAAACTTCCCCTAATTTACACACCGTGTCCGAGCTATGTGTCAACGTGTCCCAACCCAAGCGTCGAATATTAGATTTTATTAAAAAACACGGCTCGATAACGGGTATCGCCCCGAATTGGAAAGCTACGCAAACATATACTGCAATACACTTAAGCCTATAATCCTTTAGCTCCCGTAATATCTGATATTGTAAGAGGGATGGGCGGATATTTTCATAAATACAGGTGACAATGTAATAACTGTACGAGTAAGTAGATATCTACCAGACTTCCTTAAAAGTTTGATATTAACTAATATAATATGTAGTTTTTAATGTTACAGTGAAACAATTTTTGTATTTTCTGTAATCTCGATCAGGCCACCCTGGAAGGACGTATGCCTCCCAAATTTTTGACATGCTAGAAAACAGCCAAGTCAAAGTACCTGAAGTAGAATAGCTTGTATAGGTTAAAGAGGTGTGTCAGGATCATAGCAGATGGAAATTTGTAGTCTCTGTCTACCCTTCTGGAATACAGGCGCGAGTATATATACATACATAATGGAAAATTCAATTTAAAATTTGTCTTTTGCATCTTTGGCGATTAAGGCACAGGCAAGGATGCTCGTATAAGTAATATCTGAAAAGAAATTTTAAACATAAATGTTTGCAGCTTTACCATCTCTACATAGCGCACCTATTTACCTAAATACACACAGAAATATATTTTTTCCACCATCTCCGTGTAAAGCGGCGGCGTGGCGGCGGCAACGATCAGTCATTTCGGCTGTCTCGGCCGCATAATGCAGAAGTCGAGTATGAAATTATTAACATTCGGCCTCCCCGACCCTACTTACTGTAAGAATCTATAAATAGATTATTTCTGGTATACGCTCTTTACAAAATTTACGTGAAATTATTTGTGGCTGTAAAGGTTTTGAACTGCTTTCAGTGTTGTGTGAAAAGCACGTCAAAATCATTAATATTGTTTGTTACTTCTGGAATTGCTTTCCAGTAAACCCCCTAAATTCTTATTACATTATCTGTGGTTGTGCCATATAATGTACCATATAATCTACAACTAGTGAACGCGTTCACCGTATATAGAACAATATATTGCAATCTAGACTATGGTTCGGATTCATCTTACAGATTAAGGCGATACCAAAAAAAAAATAGGTTTTTTCGAATCCATTTACTCCACTATAACATCATATACGTATTAAATTTTTAGGTATATGTTTAATGAGTATTTGATTAAGTTTCTTACTGAAGGAAAACGCGGTTGAATGAAATTTTCTCGATATAATTTTATTCCGAAAAGACCTCTAAATTGTTTTATTTTTTCCTGTAATTCTGTAATCATAACTAATTTTATTTTGAAATTGCATTCAAAATGTGGATATTATGTATTTGTAAAGTCTCCTTGAATTGTTTTTTGATAAAATTGCTTACTACATTTTATATTAATAAAAAACCGACTTTTTCTACTTTTTCACGAATCCGACACACTCGCACTGAGGATTTTTTCGCATATGGAGTAACAGGGACGCTAAAACTTTTACATATCGCCTTAAGTCAAAACAATAACTATGTTACATACCGTAGGTATTAAATTATCTTTCATTACCCTGTATCTGAAGAGAAAATAAGCTTTTTAGAAACAAGCTTTTTCTAAAAAGCAATGCGGTTGAACAAAAATAAAAGTCCTCCCAAATCAGTTAGGTCGCACACAATATTTTGAATACCACTTACTTATTTTAAAGCCACCCAGGCTTATGTTTTTATCGCTAATCCGCCGCAAGACCCTCGTTTCACCCCTCGTTGGCTTTCTGAAGGTCTTTAAAACGCTAATAATGTTTGCCCGGGATATTTGCCCTGGGCAAATTTGCGCAACGGCCCGAGTAGGCATCCAGGATGGCTCGACTCCCACTCTCGCTAGCTTTAGACTTCAACGCGCTGGGTTCGTTGTAAAGAAGAGGGAGGCTTTTTGTTTAGAAATGCTTTTTTAAGTTTAGATTAAATTATACGACTTCCGTCGTAAAAATTGTCTCGTAGTATATTCTATACGGAGTTTGAAATGAATGATTTTCAAATTGATTTCGTCTCATGGGTCGTCACTTGAGTGATAAGTACTTAGATTTTGTTTGAGATCAGTCAGTGAGATGGGCTTTGAAGGGCCGTATCTATTTATGTAGCCAAACTCATACTGAAGACTCGGTAAATGATCAGGAGCAAGGTTTAATGACATTTTCTGCTGAATACGAAAAAAAGAAGTTGTGCCCCTATACTAATATACGAACAACGCCAGTCTCAGGGTCAATTAGTATAGGAAGCCTAAATTTCATTTTGGGTTTTTCATAAAAAGGGTCACTGAATCTTGGTTCTAGCCACTTACCAAGTCTCCAGTATGGATTTGGCTACATAAACAAAAGTCTTATATGTTAGGTTAGTAGCCTAATAGGCAGTAAGTATACAAAATTAATTTCAGCTTGAAAAGTTTGTTAACTCAAGCTATTTTTGAGAAAATGGACTTGACATATACGGACAGACAGACGGATAACAAAGATAACCGTTTTTTTTATTATGATAATGAGGTATAAATTGAACCCTAAAAAACTTGTCAAAATTTTCTTTTAAAGTCTTGTATTCCATGAAATTTTTAGATAACTAAAACAAGTATATTTACGTATGTATGACGCTTTAATTGAAATTTAAATAAGATCACAGTCCACAGTTGGTACATATGCTTTTCGTCGACGATGTAATAATCGTCGATTAAAAGCGGGTGTACTTCATGAAGGACTGTGGTTTGCATTTGGTAGTTCCCTCTTGGGATCACCTCTGGCACCACTTTGAGATTCATGTCGTGACGGTTTTTTCTTCAACAATTATCTTATTTACTTATTAAATGCTTCACAAATAAAGTTTTTTGATTTGGTTTGATGTCATTGTTCTTACTTCGCAACAAGCTTGCTCAGTATAACGCAAAAAGGCTATAAATATTTTTTTAAACCTACACAAATATAAGCAACGTAAAACTTTAATACATTTACAAGCGCTCTCTAGTTATGAAAGTGGTTCTGTCCAACGAATCGTAGCAATTTTCGCACGTACAATTTCTTTCATTTCCTGTGCTTCCAGCAAATACAAAAACTGCGAGAAAACTAGAAAAAATAGCATTTTTCCCGCGGACACAAACAAACAGATCCCCCGGGACAGTGATCAATCGTGCTTGTGACGTCACCCCCTCACTTCCCCTCTCTTCTCCGAGGAGGGGCTGAAGTGGTGCCCTATTTAGACGTTAGGCTGCAATTTTGTTTCTTTAAATGTTGAACAGCGGATTTTTACTTTGTATTATTAAATTATGCTAACAAAAAAAATAAAAAAATAAAAATTGGATAGCTCTAATTCGATGTTGCTTTGGCATCTGTTTTGTTGTTATTTACCATAAAGTTTTAGAGGTCCGTACCCGTATTGTGTGGTGGTACAGAACGCTTTGTACGCGAGACCTACTCGCACTTAAGATACTAGATACTAGAGGTTTGGGGGAATTGTGTAAGGGGAACGAAAATACAAACAGAAATAAAATGTCAGCTTTCGGATGATTTTGTTGCAATAATTAGGTTACGTATAGCCATAAAAAAAATACATGTTTTTGTTTGAACTTTAAGGTATTCATTTTCCACAAACCACGTTAATCCATTCATATTTGTACTGTCAATGAATTTTTTTGTAACCCTCTATTGCACACTTCTTATCGATTTTGTTTCAGGTATCGCTTTCGCGATTTTGTTGGTTTTTTTTTAATAAAATTAGTGTGAATGATATCTATTCATTTTCCAAATACCACGTTATTCGGGTCAAAAAAAGCACCCCCTTTTTCCAAAAATACGTAAATCCACTGATGCAGTCAGCGGCAGCAAGATATTGTCAGTCTACGCCTAGCGTTGGCGCCCGTAAGACGTGGAACCTGTGCCCTTTTTTGCAAGCTATAAATATCTCCCAAAACTACTTCAAAACACATTAAAATTAATTTTATAAAGTAATATTTCGAGGAGCATCATATTCCTGCCGTTAAAAACTCAACAAAATATGCGTATGAGTGATTTAGCTACATCGTGCCATAGTCATAACAACAAAACTGAATGAATTTGGAATGAATTCATACTTTTATGCGGGAAAATAATATATGTTACTCTAAAAGAATAATTTTGTGATCGTTATTGAAACCCAAATTAATTTACTTATACTTACTGAGATCTGTAACAAAGGTCAATGACCTTTTCGTGAAATTACCCTCTAGTATTGGCTCACCATTTCAGGTCCAATAAGTGAAGTTTTTTGCAAATTATATAGGTACACTTACTTGGGATAAATCGCCAAGCATTTAAAATATAGAAATTTATTTTGAAATATTTACAGTGCATGGCAAAATTATTAGATCGTAGATAATCCTGTCGGTACATGTTCAGGTTCTGTTACGCAAAATGAAAACAATGAAACTCTTTTAGGATTAATTTGTTATCCCTATGTTTGTCTGCCTGTCCGTTTGTCTAGACAATTTTTTCTGGGTAAAATTAATAAATACCAATATTAACGGCCCTCTATAGAGCTGTTAAAACATACTTTTGACGTTTTTATTTATATTACGTTTTAGGTTTTTACGTTTTTTTTTTTACGTTTTTCATACAAATTTTCTCACCATGAAAATGTAGCAATGAACACTTGAGATAATATTTTGCATTTAAAAGTCAACACCGAAAGGAATTGTTGAACAAATAATGTAAAAAATATGAAAACCATGTTGTTCTATTCTAAAGGGATTAATTATCTACTGTTCAATGTGGCGATAGCTTTGTTTATTTTTTTCCTGGAATTATTTTTTACTAAGATAACAAATAGTTTAATACAAGGTTTTCCTTAAGAGGTCCCTTTACCCCTGTATTTTTCTTAAAATTCATACAATAGGTATAAACCGAATGTGAAGTCTACAGCTTATTTTCTTCATATCTTTTTTCATGAGTATATTCTAGTGACATCTAACTACAGCCCGAAAAGCAAAATTTGATAAAACACCATCATAATAGCTGTCAGGATATCGTCAATATTGCCTCGTTTTTACGCAAAGTTTAACAAGTTTGTGTATTTTTATCTATACTGGAAATAAAAAAGAGAGAAATATAGGCGTCGTTCATGTTAAGATGACTAAGTTTACACACTTTGCTAAGTATAAACAATTACCGTTTCATGGAAAACTGTTTTGACCTGAAACCATTTCACAAATTCAATTAACTTATTTTGAATATCTTGTCATCTTGCACTTCTTGATGAGAAATACAATTTCAATTTGTAAAAATACAACTTTTAGTTAAGAAAACTTATAGTTAAAAGTCTGCTGTATGCATTAACATATTTTTAATTATATTACAATAGTAATAAAATAATTGGCTTATCCGTCATCGTGATACCAGCCGTAAATTTCTTAAATAATCTGATATCACGCTTATGGAAAACCCAATTATTTTGAAGATACCATAATATCATTAAAATATGTTTATGCATATAGCAAACTTTTAACAATAAATTGTCTTAACTAAAAGTTGTACATTACCGTTATAATTATTTCTTAATATTTTGTTACAAATTCGGAGAAATAGCCCTTAAGGAAAACCTTGTATGAAAATATTTGTTATCTTTGTAACAAAGAAAAAAAAAAAATGAACAAAGCTATCGCCACATTGAACAAACAGTAAATTATTAATCCCTTTAGAATAGAAAGATATGGTTTTATATTTTTTACATTATTTGTTCTACAGTTCCTTTCTGTGCTTTCTTTCAAACGCAAAATATTATGTCAAGTGTTGAATCTCTATATTTTCATAAGGAGAAAATTTGTATGAAAAAGTTAAACAAAAGGCCATAAAAACGTTATAATATGTATATTTTACAGGGCTGTAAATATTAGCATTTATTGATTTCACCCAGAAAAATTGCCTAGACAAACGGACAAACAGACAAACATAGGGACAACAAATTAATCCTAAAAGAGTTTTGTTTTTTCATTTTGCGTAAAGGGACCTGAACATTTCAAACTATGATACAAATAAATTTCTATATTTTAAACACTTGGCGATTTATCCCAAGGGTAAACAGGTGTCCCAAAAGTCAACGCTTTCCCTTGGAAGGCTGGTAGGCCAGCTCATGACTGACCAGAATATCAAATTATGACCTCAGCAAAAAGTAGATAGTCTTCGAGTTGATGGTACTTTTATAAATTCGAATAGATTTTTGAGAGTCAAAGCTAACCAGTTCTAAATTCTAAGAATAAAATTTTTGTTGCGCAACTCTGAATAGTCATGCTATTGATAAAGTCAAAAATAAACCTTGAAATGCTGTTACATCAGGAAGAAAAATAAAAACCCAATTTATGAGCAATTTTTTGTAATTAGGTTAGTTCGATACCACACCCTGAAAAAAAATGTCCTATGTTAGTTTTGCAAATTGTCTTAAATAACGGCTCATCAAATATTGTTTTTCAAATGATCTGGCAATTTCTGTGTATTACTTTTGAAAAAAAAGTTATTGCTATTTTACTACCAAAGGAGCTGCGTATTTTTTAAAATAATTAGAATTTAGAATGAAAGAGTGGCGGGCAGTAAAAATATTTGAAGTTTATTAGAAATGCCATTTAACACGCGTTAGAGTGAGATAAATAGTGACGCTATTTAAAATGAGTTGGAATGAGATAGTAACGCAGTTAAACGTGGTTGAATGAGAGAGGCATAATTGATATAGGCTACAGTGAGATAGATAGTGACGTGGTGCATTCCTTCTGAGAATATTTGTTAGTTTCCACTTTTTGTAATAACAACTTTATTAAAAAATTTTTGTAAAGAAATTTTTGGTCCAATTTATTTTCCCGCAAGTGTAAAACCAGCTCAACGGGCGAAAAATATTTAAAGAATGGGTAATGGTGACAATTAACCGTCACGATATTATTATGTATCTCTAAAGGAGTGTCTGAAATGTTCCGAGGGTCAACTGATAAATCAAACACTCAAAAAACCACTTTTAGCCGACCATAATAAATTTACGTCCCGACGTGATAGCAAGTAGGATCAATGCCGTGTGACGATGATCGAAATACACTAATAAATTAGATAAAATAAAATACGTATTACTTTTGACCCTGCCTCGTCCACTCTATTCGTATTTTTGCTATGGTGACGCGAGCTTAGAGACCGGGACGAATTTCCCCCCGCGCGCTATCGTAAAATAGAATAAGCCACGCCCGGAACTGGTTATTGTTTTGGCTATGTCATACTCTTAAATCTGTATTAATCTTACAAAAAAAGCAGTTCGGATTATTGAAGGTGCTAGATATCGTGATCATTGTAAACCTTATTTATCAAGCACGGTGTCTTAACAGTTGTCTCTTTATATAAATATATATATACGAGTATTTAATTTCAAGTTATACATTTAAAAATCGTAGCGATCATAAAACCGTTGGTGTGAATCAAAAATATCAGCTGAGACATAATGACCAGTTACGAGGATCTGCACCTAGATATGATACATTTAAAAGGAATTTAGTATATACGGGAATTAAAGTTTTTAACAAACTAGACAAAATTATAAAAGAGAGTGCCAACCTTAGTATTTTTTCAAAGATTGACATTTAAAATATATTTACATATATTTACATTTCAAATATTAATTTAATTTGCATAGACATCATTGTATAATTAATAATTGTATATTTTCATTTAACTTATTGACATTTAAAATTCTAACTTACATGGACATCTTTGTATAATTAATAATAGTAATATATATATATTTAAGTCTCTTTTTCATTGCTTGTTTATACCTACCTAATTTTACCACTAGTGACATGTTAATTTTTCAAGATTTTACTGTGTTATTTTATTTATTTTGTCAATTTTATTATTCTTTTTAGTGTTACTTCTTCGTTATTTATTGTTTGAATACTACTGATTTGTGTACCATACTGGTTTAAGTACAAATAAATGTTCTGATTCTGGCCAAATTATAATGTTTATCAGTCCATAGTTATAACTAGCACAGTTATTTAATTTTAATGAGTTTGTTTGTCTATCTTGGTTGTCTATTTACGCGCGATGGAAAGTGTGACGTTGACATTGAAAGAAGAATGAATACGGGAAATAAAGTGAACGGAGCCCTGCACTCCTTTTATGGGCAGCCAAAATGTGACAGTAAAGGCACGATTGGCGGTTCATAATGGAGTGTTTGTTGGCTCCTACAATTACGTATGGTAGTGAATGTTGGGTGTGGAAAAATATACATCAAAGTAGAGTGAATGCACTGGAAATACGTTCCTTACGGAGAATGACAGAGTGAAAAATATCGACATACAGGATTGTTGCTACCTGAAAGAAGAGGTAATGACTTGAATCGAAAAAGGAATGCTTTGGTGTTAAAAAAAGAAAAAAATCCCTAGGGCGACCCCTTTATAAAAAACGAAAAATACTGAAAAGTTTAATTTTTTCAACGTTATTTGTTTCAGCTAAATCATCAAAACGGTGACACATACTAGTACAATCTGAACAAATTTGAAACTCGTACTTGGTAATTTTCTCAGATTAGTTGTCAACTTATATAGTTCACCACTTAACGTAGTTATTGCGTCACTTTGAGAATGCGTTCTTAAGAGGCCCCTTAACGCCTGTATTTTTCTTAAAATTGATTAAAAAGGTTGAAATTGATTGTGAAGTCAACAGCTTATTTTATTTTTATTCTCAATGCACACAGAAAATTTAATTCTAAATTACATAATAAAAGTTATGTACATATGCTTGCTTATCTCAATAATGAGATTTCTTCCAGCAAACCAAGGGTGATAGGGATATTTGTTATAAATAAGATATTCATATTGTGCATGAAATATATATCTATACATATACCTACGGAATAGGTTGTCGAAGATAGTGCAATTTTATATTCCTTTCTTCGTATTTTTTTTTCATAAGTATTAAGTAGCGACATCTACCTACGTCTCTGTACAGCACAAAAAGCAATATTTGATGAAACACGATCATAATAGCTGTCAGGGTATCACGAATATTGCCTCGTTTTTACGACGTCGTTTATGCGAAGAACTTATAAAGTTTATACACTTTTATATAAGTAAACAGCGACCGTTTCATGGAAAACAGTGTTTACCTGAAACCATTTCACAAATTTGGCTCTGAATATCTCGCCATCTCGCAACTCTTGGTGAGAGATGAGTTGGATTGCGGTGTGGGGGGGAAGGGAAAAATGTTTATTTATTTAAACATCACAAAAAATACACAAACCAACAAAGTTTCTACACATATACTAACAAATGAAATACAAGCACTACCATTCCAAGACACAAGAAAGTTAAAGATAAAAGATAAAAGATAAAAATTTAACAGATATTATAAATAACACAAGCAATCTTTAAATTTTGATTCTAACAGTTTTTTAAGCGAAAAAGGTGACATATTAAATAAATCAATATCATGAAATTGTTTGTTGTATGAATTACACGACCTGCATAAAAAGCAATTAACATTTTTTTTTTGTGGTTAATGGCACAGAAAACAATCTTAAGCCTCTTATTTTGACCTTTGACGGTCAACGGAAATAAATTAATAATTATTTTATACATGTAAAAGTTCAATGTCATGAGAGGTTCATCTATCCTTAAGATTATATGTATCTTAAGATGTAAACAAAGTTTCATTGAAATCAAAACCATCAGGACGTCATAAACACCTAAAGCAGCTGAGCGGAAAGGGGCCACTTAAGGAATAAAGTTTTTTTCAAGGAAAAACTTAAATAAGCTGGAAGTCGATGACTTACATTCTAACTCAGATGAGCCCTGTAGACAAATGCGAATGTATACAAACTCAGTTTATGTTCTTTCTACTCTACCAGTCCATCTTTGATATTTATAGTATATAAAAATATAAAATCAGCAGTGTTACTGTAATAGATACCCATCATAAACACCGGAATAGATTGTAAATTGTGACGCAGTGACAATTTGACAGGTGCTCCGAGCAAAGTGTTTAGAGTGATAATGATAGAACAGATATCTGTTAATCCAAGAATAGAGGACAGATATTTGTGGGAAATAACAGATGATTATCTAAAAACATAGGAGATATTGTTTCTAAGTACTTTGGTTTCTGGACGTTGAACTGCAACTATGGTTTAAGTATCAATAATTGCCTTATATCGAAACGATAATATTGGAAGCGTCACAAGCTGATATTTTGGAAAATTCAAACTCTTAGTAATCAAATCATACAGCCTTGACCATGTTTGAGTAAAATATATTCTTCAAATTTGAAAATAATACACAAGAAATTACTATAACGCTCAAAGCTAAAAGCAATAAAAACAACTACAGCAATAAATAATAGAAAAACATACATTCTTTAAAATATTTATTTCATACCGTAGCACAATAGTATATTATGCAATTAGTGAATAAAGGACGGATTTAAAGCGAGAGCCATAGATGAATCACGAGTATTCACGAGCAAGTGAAGGATTCTAACGACTGAATCACGACCGTAGCGAGTGATTCAAGTATTAGAATCCTGAGCAACACGAGTGATTCATGGCCCTCGATATAAATCCGTCCATAATTCAAGAGTTGCATACTATTGTTTATATTATACCATGACTACGAGAAAAATAATGATTTAAGCGAAAAAATGATTTAGGAAAATAGAATCTGAAAATGTGCCAGAAGCTTTTTTCCATTTGCAAAACTCATCGTAGGCTTTGATGTAAAGCTGCCGTGATTTGTTGGGCAGCAAGTTTTCTACTATATCTGCCACCCTCTCTTTCCTAAATTCAGGTGTTAACACATCTTCTTCATTACTTAAATGTATTTTCAATCGATTTATTATTAAGTAACACTAAACTTTGTGTTCGTACAAACTTACAGTATTAAAATATAAAATAATGATTGCTACTCGTCAATGTTTGTGAATGTATCGTAAGTTCCACGTGGAGCCAACAACCACAAGCATCAACTTCAAATATAATATTCACAAATTTTATCCGGGGTTTCGATTAAGATACTTGGAATAATCAACATAATACAAACAATATATAAAAAATATATTTGTCCCGAGTTTTAAGACGCAAATATTACCATGAAATACTTAAAGTAAGTCGATGTAGTAGCCTTCCCTCGATAACAATGTAGTAGCCATTGTAATAAACAACAAATAACAACAAATCAAGAAGAAATTCTTGATATAGGCTCTTCAAGAAAACATTCGTAAAGTGAACTAATTGTGTCTAGAGACAATCTCATTTCGATAACATAGAAGATGCTGGTGATTGTTGGCACTTCATATCATTTCGATAAGATACACATGCAGATACACGGTCATGTATGCACTTGAGTTTTCAGACAAAATCTGATTAAATCTTGGACACGGTGAAGATAAAGTAAAAACAACACATGTCATGTAGTGTAGGTACTATGTTACATGAGAACAACAGGAATCCAATAATATTAGTTAATTGTGAAGTAATGCAATAGACCAAGGTGGCATGGCTGGCAATTTGCTCGTCTATCAGGTTCTACACTAGGAAAACCAAAAAAAGACAGGACTTTTCATAGATCACTGAAAGAAGTCTGATGGGGCCTTAAGGCAAATATATATACATAGACCTGTCTTTAAAAGCCTACTCTGAAATTGAGAATGGGAATGAATAATTTGTTTTGCAATGTAGGTAATTACAGTCACTTATCATAATGTAGGTACATTCCAGACACCTATTGCAATGTAGGTACATCACAAACACTTATTGCAATGTAGATACATTTTCTGTGTGCCGAATATGGCAAAGCATATGGGACCATATTTTATGTCAAAACAACCATTTACTTATGCTTATACAAATAAAGATCTCTCTCTCTCTCACAGACACTTATTGCAATGTAGGTACATCACATACACTTATTGCAATGTAGGTACATAACAGACACATATTGCAATGTAGGTACATAACAGACACATATTGCAATGTAGGTACACCATAGACACTTATTGCAATGTAGGTACATCACATACACTTATTGCAATGTAGGTACATCACATACACTTATTGGCAATGTAGGTACATAACAGACACATATTGCAATGTAGGTACATCATAGACACTTATTGCAATGTAGGTACATCACATACACTTATTGCAATGTAGGTACATAACAGACACATATTGCAATGTAGGTACATAACAGACACATATTGCAATGTAGGTACATCATAGACACTTATTGCAATGTAGGTACATCACATACACTTATTGCAATGTAGGTACATCACATACACTTATTGGCAATGTAGGTACATAACAGACACATATTGCAATGTAGGTACATCATAGACACTTATTGCAATGTAGGTACATCACATACACTTATTGCAATGTAGGTACATAACAGACACATATTGCAATGTAGGTACATCATAGACACTTATTGCAATGTAGGTACATCACATACACTTATTGCAATGTAGGTACATAACAGACACATATTGCAATGTAGGTACATCATAGACACTTATTGCAATGTAGGTACATAACAGACACATATTGCAATGTAGGTACATCACATGCACTTATTGCAATGTAGATACATAACAGACACATATTGCAATGTAGGTACATCATAGACACTTATTGCAATGTAGGTACATCACATACACTTATTGGCAATGTAGGTACATAACAGACACATATTGCAATGTAGGTACATCATAGACACTTATTGCAATGTAGGTACATCACATACACTTATTGCAATGTAGGTACATAACAGACACATATTGCAATGTAGGTACATCATAGACACTTATTGCAATGTAGGTACATCACATACACTTATTGCAATGTAGGTACATAACAGACACATATTGCAATGTAGGTACATCATAGACACTTATTGCAATGTAGGTACATCACATACACTTATTGCAATGTAGGTACATCACATACACTTATTGGCAATGTAGGTACATAACAGACACATATTGCAATGTAGGTACATCATAGACACTTATTGCAATGTAGGTACATCACATACACTTATTGCAATGTAGGTACATAACAGACACATATTGCAATGTAGGTACATCATAGACACTTATTGCAATGTAGGTACATCACATGCACTTATTGCAATGTAGATACATAACAGACACATATTGCAATGTAGGTACATCATAGACACTTATTGCAATGTAGGTACATCACATACACTTATTGGCAATGTAGGTACATAACAGACACATATTGCAATGTAGGTACATCATAGACACTTATTGCAATGTAGGTACATCACATACACTTATTGCAATGTAGGTACATAACAGACACATATTGCAATGTAGGTACATCATAGACACTTATTGCAATGTAGGTACATCACATACACTTATTGCAATGTAGGTACATAACAGACACATATTGCAATGTAGGTACATCATAGACACTTATTGCAATGTAGGTACATCACATACACTTATTGCAATGTAGGTACATAACAGACACATATTGCAATGTAGGTACATCATAGACACTTATTGCAATGTAGGTACATCACATACACTTATTGCAATGTAGGTACATAACAGACACATATTGCAATGTAGGTACATCATAGACACTTATTGCAATGTAGGTACATAACAGACACTTATTGCAATGTAGGTACATCATAGACACTTATTGCAATGTAGGTACATCACATACACTTATTGCAATGTAGGTACATAACAGACACATATTGCAATGTAGGTACATCATAGACACTTATTGCAATGTAGGTACATCACATACACTTATTGCAATGTAAGTACATAACAGACACATATTGCAATGTAGGTACATCATAGACACTTATTGCAATGTAGGTACATAACAGACACATATTGGCAATGTAGGTACATCACAGACACTTATTGCAATGTAGGTACATCACAGACACTTATTGGCAATGTAGGTACATCACAGACACTTATTGGCAATGTAGGTACATCACAGACACTTATTGCAATGTAGGTACATCACAGACACTTATTGGCAATGTAGGTACATCATAGACACTTATTGCAATGTAGGTACATCACAGACACTTATTGGCAATGTAGGTACATCACAGACACTTATTGCAATGTAGGTACATCACAGACACTTATTGGCAATGTAGGTACATCACAGACACTTATTGGCAATGTAGGTACATCACAGACACTTATTGGCAATGTAGGTACATCACAGACACTTATTGCAATGTAGGTACATCACAGACACTTATTGGCAATGTAGGTACATCACAGACACTTATTGGCAATGTAGGTACATCACAGACACTTATTAGCAATGTAGGTACATCACAGACACTTATTGCAATGTAGGTACATCACAGACACTTATTGGCAATGTAGGTACATCACAGACACTTATTGGCAATGTAGGTACATCACAGACACTTATTGCAATGTAGGTACATCACAGACACTTATTGCAATGTAGGTACATCACAGACACTTATTGCAATGTAGGTACATAACAGACACTTATTGCAAGTCTAATTAAATGTAACGTTTAACAACACATAAAATAATATTTTGAGCTTATTTATATTTAATAAACTAATAAACGTACATGAACTAAATTAAAGAAATATTTAATTTATACAGTAATGTATACACGATACAAATTAGGGCTCGCTATTCTACGTATAGTCAGAAATATGTCAGATACGTAGTTCAACATACACGCCTAACAAAAACATAGACTTCAAAGCTACGTAGTATTATAATTCTACGTAGGATATTAATCGACGCTTCTCGAAGTCTACGTTTTGAAAGCACACATCTTGAAGAAAAACTCTTGGTATTCTTTGTACTATTTCTAGTATTTCAGCTCTAAACACACTGCATGTTGTGACATTTGATGTCAATCACAGAGCAAATAATAAAGAATAAACTTTCAAAGTCAGGAGATTCTTGATGGAAACGCGCACACTGCGCACCAACTACGGGGTCGTTTCAAGTTTTTTATTATTCCGATGAAATAAGCATTAATTTACCATGAATGATAACTTTTACTTATAACAGATAATAAACGATTAAATCACGTAATAATGTCTGGCACGAAATCAAATAATCCTTCCTTAATATCAAGTCAATGTAATTGAGTCAAATTCGTTTCATATAAGAACATATAAAATCTATAATAATATACTACATACTAAAAGGTTACAAATATAAATACATAAAAACATTGTATGTACTGACTCTCTCTCATTGTAGATTATATTGTTATATTACAATATTAGTACATAGAATACCGTCTAACCTAAACCTACCGGCTCTCTTTGCACTGAAGGATTTCTGATGGCAAATTTAGTGTGCAAATAAGTATTTTTGACGTGCAAATAAAAATACACCATTTTTAATTTAATATTCTTAATATAAATTATATAAATTCCTTAATATAAATTTGGACAGGTGGTCCAAATAGTTGGAAAAAAATAGTTATGTAAAATGTAATAGAACTTGTAGAGTTAGGGCTCCTCCAGGGCCTGGAGTCGAGCCAGAAAACAGTTAAAGGAATGTTTGTGATAATGCAGTACTTATCTGCCAAAAGAATTCTATCTGCAGTTCACAAACGAACATCAGCTAGAAAATACTTTATACATATTCAGCTCATTACTAGAAATACACTCTAATAAAACTCTCTTTCCAAGAAACATCGATAATCATAACCTCAACACTAGAAATAAAGAAAAGTTGTATATTCCAAAATCCAGATTGATTATATGTCAAAAGCAATGTGCTCAACTGAAAATAAGAATGTATAAATCAGCCACCATCACAAATAAATGATGTATATATCTATATTGTCTATGTCACCGTTTGGATTATTTTTTCTTTTTTTTCGGAAACCTGTCGTGTGGGATACCAAATGCGCTTTATGAGCTGATTGTAAAAATGTACTACATTTCAGCCATTCATTTTCTGTAACACAAAAATACAATTTCAAGACACATCGAGTTTGGACTCTTACAGGTAGAAAAAAGCTGAAGGAATTTTTGTGAAACTATCCTCATATCTAACGTTATGAAAGCACAAAAATTATTACGATTATAAACATTAATATTTACAAAATTTATTTCATGAAAACCTTTTCATTTCAGTTAAGGAGCAAACAGTCTCATATATAAAGTAAAACTTTATGAAAATAATTTTGAGAAAATGAAACTCTATGTATCTAAACGGTCTAATTAAGTTGGTCATCAATAACTTCCTAAATAATTAAATATTTGTAATTTTCAGATTTTTTCCATGTGTCATAAGACCTACCAGTAAACGAAATTTAAAATTTCTAAGTCAACTGGAAGTGCCCCACAAGATTTGATTCCCTCGCGAGTGTCAAAAATTTGTATGAAATTGATTATGTAAAGTGCAATAAGTTATTTTTCGCGTTGAGTTAGAAGCCTGACGTTTTCACAGCACTATGAGACCGTACACTTCTGTAAGAGGTATGGTTTCAACTTGATATCTCATACGGGGCCCGGGCAAAAGGGTCGTGACAGACGGACAGACATACAGACGGACGAGAAAGTCATCCTATAAAGGTTCCGTTTCTTCATTTTGAGGTACGTAACCCTAAAAATTAGAACTTTAACTTTAACTTTCCAAACCCTCATAAAGAAGGGTCCGGTTCTGTAAATATACTAAACGACTTCTATTCCAAACTTTCAAAAGTCCTAGAGAGCTGAAATTTGGTATGCAGGCTAAAATTAGCACAGAGACAACAAAAATAATTAAGAAATCTGTAGTTTTCACCGTCCAACCCCTCAAAAAGGGTGTCCGGTTCTGTATTGTACTAAGTGACTTTTAAGCGAACCCCGATAATTTTAGAGATTATTAAGAAATAAATGTAAAAAATAAAAACATTTAAGACAAAAATATTAAAAAAGGAACTCCAAAATAAAATTTATGGTTATCCTAGCCATTTCCATACGATTAAAGTTCAAAATAGTGTGATCAACATTGACGTGGTCAGTCGTCAATGGGGATCAACAATAAAAATAACTTTGTGCGATCTAATAGTCTTTTCTCTTCAGGTGACCATAATATCTTTGGATTTTACGCAAATCCTTAAGTAAAACCAGTTTTTAGGGTTCCGTAGTCAACAACAAGGAACTCTTATAGTTTCGCCATGTCCGTCTGTCTGTCTGTCTGTTCGCGGCTTAGCTTAGAGACTATTAGTACTAGAAAGCTGTAATTTGGCATGGGTATACATATTTATTACGCCAATAAAGTGGTACAGTAAAATTTTGAAAAATATTTTTTTTAGGGTACCTCTACTACACGTAAAGTGGGGATGATTTTTTTTTCTCTCGTCTATCCCCTAGTGTGGGGTGTCGTTGGATAGGTAATTTAAAATTATTGAGGGTGTGAGAAGACCATTTTTCGATCCAGGATTCCGTTTGCGAAATACTAAGCTTAAAAGTGTTAATTTTTGTTAGAGTCAAGTGTTCCCCCCCCCCCCCCCCCCCTGCCAGCTAAACGGTTATATTTGGAGACGTAAAAAAATCACGGCAGTACTATACATAACGAAATTAAAAGGAAAACTATCACAGCTAAGTAGGCTTTACAAGTTAACGAGTACAGATCGCGCCAAACTTTTAGTCCCCTAAACGACACGGGGCGATTCGTATCAGCAAGAACAAAATGTATGGGCCGTTCTTGGGAAGAGCAACTTCCGAGCGTAATAGAAGTTTGGCGCGGTCTGTATTATTATAGATAATGGTACGGAACCCTTCGTGCGCGAGTCCGACTCGCACTTGACATGTTCTTTTATTATTATTCTTCTAGGTTACATTAAAAGTCACCGTGTATTCTAAGCTTTCAAAAGTCTAGAAAGCTGAAATTTGCTATGCAAGCTAGGATTTCCACTGACACAACGAAATAATTAAAAATAAGTACTTTTATTCCCCAATCTCAGGGGTGTAAATAAAATTTCCTTACAAAAAGATATTAAATCCTACCAAAGACATGTAAAAAGTAAGTTACCAAGACTTATAAAGCTTTCACTGTTAAAAAGTTACGAGATCTTATGTAGAGTCAAACCCGTAACCTCTACAAGGGCCAACACTACGTGGGATACTCAGAAAATTTTGCGAAAGTAGAAAAAATGTTTAACGGTGTATAGTTTTATTATTACATTTTTTTAAAGACGTCTCCACTCCAGAAGTTCAATTTAGTTCGTAAAATTTTTTAAGTTGGAACGTTCGTATTTTGACATTTAAATAATTGTTTTTTCAAAATAAATTATAGCTGGCCGGTGTCGCACATAAAAAACGGCACCAATGACGCCGCCGTCACCAGCTTGTTCCATATAAGGCCCGGCTATTAGGGATGGATATACCACCATCCATCGGTCCCAGGCATGGTGGGCATCCTGGTTTTTTGCCTGTGAGCTGTCCTCTGGGGGAGAGTACCCCCGAATAACTTCGAGGGGGTCTCCAAGTAAGATGGTGGTACCTCCACAGTCGAGCCCGGCATCAGCTCTACCACCTTGTAAAAACCGGAAACCTAATAAAACAACATTGCAGATAGCCGTTCATAAATTAACAATTTCGTCAGGTTTCAACACTGACAGCAGGATAGCGTATACAATTTTCAACGCATGCGACAGAGATGGCATTAGAACACGTGTCGCGACCCCTAGTTTATGAACGCAGTCCTGAGGCTACATTTTCAACATATCGCACGTCTATTTCCACAGCCCGTATCAACAATCTACTGTTGCGTTCACCTATCGTTTCATATCTTGTATCATCTGTTGATCATTGGTTAAACGCTGTATAATATGTGTACCGTCACACCATCAATCATCTCGTTATCTTTCAGTTAATTTTGGTGGTGATAACGGCTCGTAGGTGAGAAGGTTGTGTGTGAAGAAGAACAACTAGGCTTAGACCATAGACTCTAACGGTGCGGTGGTACGACAAAACGTTGTCACCTTTTCTTTCAAATTGTAAAAGTCTTTTACTAAAAGAGTGATAACAACTGATTTAAACACTGTTTAAAGTTATACACTGCTTAAAGTTAAACACCGTTTTGTAGTAACACAGTAAACATCAAGACGTTCCGTCTGTCTCCAATGTGAAAGTTCTGTCTACATCAAGTTTTCAACGGTCAGTGTCACTCCAAGCGGGAAAACCGGCCAAGTGCGAGTCGGACTCGCGCACGAAGGCTTCCGTACTATTATCTATAAAAACGGCAAAAAAAAACATGTCTGTTGTATGGGAGCCCCCTTAAATATTATTTTTATTCTGTTTTTTATTATTTCTTGTTATAGCGGCAACAGAAATACATTGTCTAGGAAAATTCCAACTGTCTAGCTAATAGGGTCCCGTTGGTTACCCTTTGGGTACGGAACCCTAAAAAGGCGCAGTGCGAAAGGGATCGATTCAGTGCGAAAGAAAAAACATAACTTTTATATATATACATATATAAAAGCAAAATTTCCATAACTATTATTTAAAAATCCATCTAATAAAATATGTCTGGGACATGATTCTTATTCATCAAACTATGAGAAAGCGTGTGTTTGAAGACCTCATTTTCATAATTATTTCTATGGAGTGAAAGTTTCGCGTTTCTGTTTTACAGAAATGTTGAAAAGGTCCCAAAAATGTTGTACTAATTTATCAAACTATAGCTTATTATATTGTATTAATTATATTATATTAATATATTATATTATATTAATATATTGTATTTTAGTAACTTTTTATGGAAAGTAGTAAAACGACACCAAAAAGTGCCTATTCTTCGCCGAAACTAGTAAAGTAGTAATTTATTAAAAAATTTGGGTTCTACTTACATACATACATACAAATACTCACACCTGTCTCCTAGAGAAGGAGACAGAGACTACAGATTTCCAGCTGCTACGATCCTGACACACCTCTTTCGCATCTTCCACAGCCATCGATCTAGAGTCATACAAGCTATTCTAGGGTACTTTTGACATGACCCTTCTTCAGTATGTTGCCATACGTGTATACATTATTATATAGTAAGCATTTCCTTACAAAATGACCGTACGTTTGGAAAATATAAACATTATACTTAATTATATCGTTACGTAAATGGTGCTAATGCAATAGTTTAAATAAAATTCGTTTCCAGGCCTCCATAAACTCCATAAATCATTTTACACTTGCAGCCTATGGACCAACTATACTCAAAAAGCCTACAACGCTCTGCGTGTTCAGTATAACAATGGGTTTAGGGCGCTGTTGGGGCTGCCGCGCTACTGCAGCGCATCGGAGATGTTCGCGAATGCGTGCACGGATGGCTTCCAGGCCATCATGAGGA
This sequence comes from Ypsolopha sequella, assembly GCA_934047225.1. Lineage (NCBI taxonomy): Eukaryota > Metazoa > Arthropoda > Insecta > Lepidoptera > Ypsolophidae > Ypsolopha > Ypsolopha sequella. The sequence goes on along the minus strand of OW203990.1, from coordinate 1,846,032 downwards.
AACGAAGCGCTTCTCTGATGCAGCGGGTGCGCGCCAGCGCCAATAGTCTCCTGGTCAATGTTGCTGAAAGGATGGATGGTCATATCATCAGGCATTACACCGCCACGCATGTGCTACCCTCCAACAGGGCAGCTAAATAAAAATTTTGTAAATATATTGTTTGTAAATAGTTTGTTTTCTTTGTACACTAACATATTATGAAAAATATATTTTAAATTTTTGTCTGCCTGCTCATGATTCTCGTAATAACTACTGAATGGATATAAGGTTCAATAATATTAGTTGGCGAAACTCAAAACATAGGTAGTACTAGTCTATATGAACAAATTTGTATATGGGAGCTAACTTTTTTTCACTTCCCCCCATACAAATTGCCCCGATCAGCTGACTGGTCCAGTATGGAAAGGTGAAAACAAATTTTAAGAATTTTGTTTAGCTCCCCATACAAAAAGTTGTTCATACAGACTAGTACTACCTATGTTTTGAGTTTCTCTAACTAACATTATGTAACCTTATACAGGATGTAAATGCAAAACCAAGAATCCCTTTAGGGTATGAAAGTATACACGATACTGATACGATTACGATAAAAAAAGTATACCATAAATTTTTACCAAAAATTATATTGTTTTCCTAAGATCCAGCTACGCACTCTTATCAATGCAGTTCATTCACCCCGTAGTGCGGTAACATTGAGTAATTATGTTCTGTGCTACTGACGCTATCAGAGGTCAACGACCAGCGAGAGTGTCCACCGGATTAGAGTATTTCAAGTTTAACTAATCGTGTTATTACGTGGTACTGGGACATAAAAAAAAAATTGCCGCTATTTTTTTAAAACACATACCCTAGAAGGATTCTTGCCTTTGCTTTTACACCCTGTATAGATTTCACTGTCATATGGGTTAGTGTCTTAACTCCTTACAGCTCCTACGGATTTTAACTATCACGATGCGGTTACTAAAACTTATGGGTGCAGTTATGATAGTTTAGTTTAAAGTTGAATAGGTGTTCAGCGCGGACGAAGTCGCGGGCAACAGCTAGCACTATATCTTTTAACTCAACTATACTCACCTATAATAATAACCTAATTTATTATTTTCACCGTAACATAACTGATAATAAAGTAGCAAAAAATGTCGTGTCTGCAAATTGAACATTTTTTCTAAAATTTAATTAGGGTTATTAGTATTGTACTGAAGCCAAAAATGGTAGATAAAACTGTAAAGTTTGTTTGAGCTTTGAAAACTGGTGATCTCCTAAGAAAGTTTAGTATAGTGTAACTAATTGTTCTGTAGTAATATCGTCTGATAGCTACCGATCAGTAAATTCCTCGACCCACGCGTGACCAGACATCTTTATCTCACGATAGACTGAGATGCTAACTCCCCATAATTGATTTATTGAGTGTTGACGGAGTAAAACGGTGGACACGGGTCTTCCGGAAGCTCACCTACTCCAAATATAATAAATTACTGAATACCAGCGCGTGATAGTGCTGCGACATGTCTTCGGTTGATCGATTGGGGGTCCGACATAATCGATGACTCGAACCCCAGCTGCATTCAAGATGGCCGCCGTCCGAAATGTCAAACGTTGATGACTTCATTGTTATTCCGTGGTATTGTTATAGTTTTTATCTTGATTTCTGTTGTATTCGAAATAGATATCTTCTTACAGCATTAGGTGTTGAAAATTCTTGTATGAAATTGAAACTAGTGTACTTAATAACGACGCGATCCTTATTTTATTTGCTGTTATTTGTGTTTCATTCATTTTCAAAAGCTTGTGTAATAAAATCTAATGAATTGGGAGCAATTTACAAACTTTTTAGGGTCTCGTATCTCTTCGTAGAAAAACATAAACCTTATAGAATTACTTTTTGTCTGTCTGTCTGTTTATCCGTCAAGCAGTCTGTCTGTCCGTCAGGTAGTCTGTCTGTCCGTCAGATATCTAGATATGCAACGGAAATTACAAATTGAAATAATTTTTGGTATACAGATACAGGTATGGGAAAAAGGGTAGGTACACAAAAACTGCCTTTGTTGATTACATATTCCTATAGGAAAAATAACCAACTACATAATGTCTTTTTCAATGCATGTGCTCGTAAAGACCCACTTTTTATGCATCAAAACCGAACAAAAAGTCGATTATTTTGCCCTAGGGCTTTATTATTTTTATTTTTTTAATTTATTTACAATGGTTGGCTAACCTGCAGCCTTTCCTGTGTACCATAGATATTATACTTTTTTTTCCACTGTTTAACGGCTCTGGATACAGTCCTTTTGAGCCAATTATAATTTAAAGTTCACAAGATTATATTTGTTTTCATTTCCTCACACTATGCATTGAAAAACGTAGTATGATACACGGGCGTAAAAGCAATAAATTACTCGGTTACGTTTAAAACACTCGCTACGCTCGTGTTTTAAATCGTCCTCGTAATTTATTCCTTTTCGCCCTAGTAGCATAAACTACTATTACGCACTTCCAAATACCGTTATCTCCTTCGCCCACAATCACGTTGTCGATAAATATAACCTCCAGTTTCGTATACGAAAATAACAGTGGAAGATATATAAGGATTAAATGGTAATCCCCGAAACGTAGATTTTCTGTCACGGCTTCATTATCTGTGTTCGTCCGTCCGCGACTCGTCCGATACCGGCCGTTGCCTTATCGACATCATAAATCTAAAAACTGATAAGTCCAACTCTATGTAGACTTGTACTTGTAGAAGGAGCAGCGGAACTATGACCGTGACCATGACCCTTTTTTTCTAAGTTTTTCAAAAGTCCTTTGGGAACTGTCCCAAGCTATGCAGCTTTAATTGTGTGTCCCTAATCGAGGCTGTTCATTTATTACGTAAGCATTTTTATTTTTTTACCCCTCCCCCTCTATGTAACAAGTAATAAGATTTATTTGAACCCCTCCTTCCGAATCAATCTTAGGCAAGATTAAATTGTAAAGGAAATAGTAATAATAACCCAAATAATTTATTAAAAACACAATCAAAATTGAGAAGAAAATAAAACATCCATGAGTCTGGACTAGCCCAGACGCTCAACATTTGATCAGATAAAGTATTAGCTGCTTGAAAACGTCACATAATGTTAGGAAAAAAAATATCTAGACCCTCCTCCAATCCCTTAGTAAGAAAAATAAGATTTGTTCTGACCCTTTCCCCCCTAAACGTAATTAAAATAAATGAACAGCCCCTAATTCTCTTATCTCGGGCAGTTTAAGGCGCGGGGTTAGGGACAGTAACGAACAAAAATCTATACACTGAAAAACACAGTTTGAGTTTGAGGTAACCGTCGTCGTGAGAAATTATTACTTTATGGAGCCATAAAATGTTAATTATTCCCGTGATGTCGATTATGATGACCACAATAAACATTTATTTGGTAAGCACGCAGTACTCTCTAGTCATGGTTACAGGGTTCTAGATAAGATACGACCAGTGATTATTTGAAGTGGTAACAAGCAACGTGAGCTATCTTATCTTACATCGGTTGACAAAAATTGACAAAATTTGTCCAATTTGCGTTATGATTGCGAGTTAAAGCCGATAGTGATCTTGTTCTAGTTCGTGTGTATTGTGGCGTTGTTTTTAATTCTTTCTGCGCCATTTTTATATTTTGTCGAAAATTTATCATTCTATTCGTCAAATTAAGTTTTAATTAAATTAAACTACTTTCAAATCATTTTATAATTCACCAAAGTCGGCATTTTTAGATCGCAAGATGTGTGCCAAGTTTCATTGAGATCCAATGCCATCAGGACGTCATAAACACCTAAATCATTTATACGGCAGCTGAGCGGGAAGGGGCCACTGAAGGATAGTCGTCATGAAGCGACCAACCCAGTTGTGAGCACTTGTGGGCATAGCCAAATGTTATACTGTTTCATTTCGCTATAAGAACTTTTTTCAGTATTAACCACATTTTGGCAAGACTGTGTACGTTTTCTAACATTATTTTTGGTTATTATTAATCTAGATAACAGATGTTTGATTCGTATTAATTTTTTGATTTCATCTAAAACAATAAAAGCAGATTCGGCTGCACTTTTGGTACAAAACCGTTAAACTTACGTATTTTAGGGTTTGTTGTTGAGATAATACTCAAATTTCATGATTTTTAATTCCAGTCGAACATAGACCTACATAATGTTAATGTACTCAGCCTAAAATTATTACAATAACATTCCATAGACACCCAACAATGTGGTGACAGCGTTTGTATGGAGGTTTGTAGGTTCAGAAACATTAGTAGAACACATGATATTTTAAATATATAAACAACAAAAATTAGAAGTAAAAATAATATTTTAAAATGTAGTCTTTTTTCTTTAGGTAGCCATGATTTCTTTGGATTTTACGGAAAACTTTAAGGGTCGATTCTCCGGATTTGTATAACAAAATATTAAAAAATAATGATAACGGCCAAAATACAACTTTTACCTAGAACAACTTATTGTTAAAAGTTTGCTATATGCATGTACATATTTTTAATGATATTATGGCACGTTCAAAATAATTGTATTTTCCATAAGCGTCATATTAGATTATTTTATGAATTTATGGCTGAACGACTATGGAAAAGCCAATTGTTTTATAGCTACTGTAATATCATTAGAAATATGTTTATGCATAAAGCAAACTTTTAACAATAAGTTGTCTTAGCTAAACGTTGTATTTTGGTCATTATAATTATTTCTTAATATTTTGTTACAAATCCGCAGAAATGACCCGTAGGTGGCTCTAACTTTCTTTTAAATCAACAAAATGAATTTTGGATGGTTATTTATCATGAAACCAGTTTTTAGTCTTCTAAAATCTATGAAATTATTGTAAAGTCATGCTGTACCTATATAAAGAGAAAATGATGACCTATTTTCCAAGTCCGCCTGAATGATATCCTTGAGAGAGAGGACAAGAAACGAACACCTTTTAGTCCAAACTATTCCGTGGAGTATACTCAAACTGTTCTCGAATTAAAACGACAACGGACAAAGACAATGGACTTTATCTGTGAATAGGAATGTAATTATATCTGGTTCATTAATATGTATGGTTTCTAAATTTTCGGTGGCTATCTTGTCATAGTCTGTCATACAAAGGAGACAAGGGTTCCGTACTCTAATTTTGATAGAATGATGAAAATGCAATCAATCAACGCTACTGTAATTCTAGTATATTTTACTTTATTTTTAAATCCATTGTCAGTAATGTTGAATGTTGCATCATAAATTATTCATAAAATTGTATAGAAACCACATGAATTGATGTCCTTTCATATTAATCTGTGAGATGAATATGAACCACGATCTATTCACTGTATTAACGATAATGGGAATTAAGAAAAAATAAGGTTTAACTCTGTTATTATATCTATTTTACATACATACGATGCAAACATATTATATTTATACCTGTCTCTCACATTATGACCACATATTTTCATCTGCTACGATCCTGATACTCTTCTTTCGCGTCTTCCACATCCATCAATCTAGTGACTAGATTCTAGTCGTAAAAGGTCTTCTATTCCGGGTGCTTCTATTGTCACTTTGCCCTTCTTCAATATGTCATCAATTTTGGTTGGCATACGTCCTTCTAGGACGGCCCGGCCGAGCTTAAGGCGCTACGGAAAAAAAATCGACACTTTTAGAACGTGCGTATCTACTTCAATAAATAATGTATTATTTTGATAAAATAGTATATTATTTTTGGAATCTTTTTCTAGGGACCAGTTTAAACAGAAATGCGATTGGAGCAATTCGGCTCGATACAAATATTTATTGAAATGATGGTTTGACAATTTGGAATGACATATGGACTGCAATTATATTTTATAAGATCGGTTTTAATAGTATCTAGGATCTGGTTTAACGAAATTTTGATAGCAACTTTAGTACGTACATCTTATATTAATAAAAAACGACTTTTTGCTACTTTACCTCGAAGCCGTCCCTCTCGCGCTGAGGGTTTTTTCGCATTTGGAGTAACAGGGACGCTACAACTTTTACATATCGCCTTAAGTTTCTACCTGCGCACCATAAATTTAATTATATTATATTTGTTATGTCTATTTTTTCTACGTTTAACTGTACAGTTTATTGTGAATACATTAAATCATTCTTTATTTTTTAAAACATCCATTTGCTACGTGTTCGAGCTTACACTAAATTGTTGTTTTTTAGATTACAAAATATTACTACATTACATACGATTGAAGAAAGGTTAATTATTCATTTTTGGGTAGACAACCCGATTAAAACTGTACCAGACTAATCCCACATCCCACACTCGACTCCCGGGCTACCAACCGTCTTGATAATCATTCAGAATGCCTTCATCGAAGCCTGATGACTCCCAAACAAAGGGACTAAACGGTACCCAGCATCATTACGTAGATAAGGGCATACTCAGTTGTCACCGTGTCATTTGTATGGCTATCTGACGTCACCACCCACTACCACGCAGTACTGTTACCCATTAGGTTTAATTTTTATGTACTCGTAGACTGGTAAAAACGATCCTTCAGAGTAGCACACAGGCATTACATATATTTGGCTCAACTTTTCGATTCGATTCGGGTGCACTATTACACAGCATAGTTAAATAAAGGTATAGATAGCTATAGGTTTGCCAAAAGCGCAACTAGGCTTAAGGCGCCTAAAATTTTGCTTTTTTTACTTTGTGATAAACCTTGTCAGAATCAAAATCAAATCCACCTTTGCCTTGTGCCCGCTGGGCCGACGACGACGAAGAATTGCGAGATCTTGGAACGGCCCAAGTCCAGCAGTGGATGAACACAGGCTGTTGGATGGATGGATGGATGTGGTCTACTGGTTACAGGGTTAGAACGTCTCGAACTCTCTATCCAAAGTTCCACATTTATGCCCGAAGTACGGCGATAAGACTCAAAACCCATCACACTGGGACGTAAAATTGTTGGTAAACCCATACGTACACCCATACGAGTGTGGACTATCACTTGCACTTCCCAGTTCTTACTCGGAAACACTCCGACACTCTTTCTTACCACAATATTTCGGAAATACTACATCATAAAAATGGATATATCATTGATAAGTCAAACAAAAGAATGATGAAGGAGATAACCTTACTTAAGTTAGAGCATCGCATCGTATGGCAGATTTTTCTAGCCCTATACTTTTGTTGTAGTTGCAGCTAAATTTGTTACAATTTACAACTGCAGAGTACAAAATATTCAAATAAACAAATCTAATGTTGCTCATCTTTATTTTCATAGGAGTCTATCCTCATCATAGAATATACAATGATTCAATAAACTTAATCATAATTATTATTATACATACCATTAAAGTTATTAATAATATCATTAACATATCGTAGCGTACTTCGGTAGCCGAACTAATGACATGTAAAAGTAATAATCGGTATTACGACCCAAATAACTTAGATAAAGCTGTCGGAATTAGGTGCAAGTTGCGCAAGTATAGATAACTGTACCTTGTTGATAAATCATAGTTAAACCTAAGTAAGTACCTACTTTGGAAAACATTATCGAACCTCAAGTAGCTAGGGAACAGTAAGGAAACTGTTTACAGTACTAAAATGATAACCGCGTTTACGTGACCTGTTTACTTGGCAGTTTTTTGGGTTAGATCCATCAAGTACTGATCCAAACTTTGATATGAAAGATATACAGAAGTCTTCATGACCACGATATAAATTGTAACATATACATATATAAGTACTTAATATAGTAAGATCGTAAGACAAAACGAAATATTTAGTTATTTGTTATGCAAGGCGTGAACGTTTTTGAATTGAACGTGAGACACAGTACAGATATCTATACTGTGCCTGAGGAAGCGAAATATTAAAAACTCGATGCGCATTAGTATGGTGATACTCGTAGCGGTCATTTACCCTTTTGTACTGTCATACTAAAGTGGCGGGCATATTGGGCGGCTATATATATTCCCCCCGTAGCCCCGCTACTATAGTACGCTTAGAGGCAGTACTTTTGTACTGTCATACTAAAGTGGCGGGCATATTGGGCGGCTATATATATTCCCCCCGTAGCCCCGCTACTATAGTACGCTTAGAGGCAGTACTTTTGTACTGTCATACTAAAGTGGCGGGCATATTGGGCGGCTATATATATTCCCCCCGTAGCCCCGCTACTATAGTACGCTTAGAGGCAGTACTTTTGTACTGTCATACTAAAGTGGCGGGCATATTGGGCGGCTATATATATTCCCCCCGTAGCCCCGCTACTATAGTACGCTTAGAGGCAGTACTTTTGTACTGTCATACTAAAGTGGCGGGCATATTGGGCGGCTATATATATTCCCCCCGTAGCCCCGCTACTATAGTACGCTTAGAGGCAGTACTTTTGTACTGTCATACTAAAGTGGCGGGCATATTGGGCGGCTATATATATTCCCCCCGTAGCCCCGCTACTATAGTACGCTTAGAGGCAGTACTTTTGTACTGTCATAATAAAGTGGCGGGCATATTGGGTGGCTATATATATTCCCCCCGTAGCCCCGCTACTATAGTACGCTTAGAGGCAGTACTTTTGTACTGTCATACTAAAGTGGCGGGCATATTGGGCGGCTATATATATTCCCCCCGTAGCCCCGCTACTATAGTACGCTTAGAGGCAGTACTTTTGTACTGTCATACTAAAGTGGCGGGCATATTGGGCGGCTATATATATTCCCCCCGTAGCCCCGCTACTATAGTACGCTTAGAGGCAGTACTTTTGTACTGTCATACTAAAGTGGCGGGCATATTGGGCGGCTATATATATTCCCCCCGTAGCCCCGCTACTATAGTACGCTTAGAGGCAGTACTTTTGTACTGTCATACTAAAGTGGCGGGCATATTGGGCGGCTATATATATTCCCCCCGTAGCCCCGCTACTATAGTACGCTTAGAGGCAGTACTTTTGTACTGTCATACTAAAGTGGCGGGCATATTGGGCGGCTATATATATTCCCCCCGTAGCCCCGCTACTATAGTACGCTTAGAGGCAGTACTTTTGTACTGTCATACTAAAGTGGCGGGCATATTGGGCGGCTATATATATTCCCCCCGTAGCCCCGCTACTATAGTACGCTTAGAGGCAGTACTTTTGTACTGTCATACTAAAGTGGCGGGCATATTGGGCGGCTATATATATTCCCCCCGTAGCCCCGCTACTATAGTACGCTTAGAGGCAGTACTTTTGTACTATCATACTAAAGTGGCGGGCATATTGGGCGGCTATATATATTCCCCCCGTAGCCCCGCTACTATAGTACGCTTAGAGGCAGTACTTTTGTACTGTCATACTAAAGTGGCGGGCATATTGGGCGGCTATATATATTCCCCCCGTAGCCCCGCTACTATAGTACGCTTAGAGGCAGTACTTTTGTACTGTCATACTAAAGTGGCGGGCATATTGGGCTGCTATATATATTCCCCCCGTAGCCCCGCTACTATAGTACGCTTAGAGGCAGTACTTTTGTACTGTCATACTAAAGTGGCGGGCATATTGGGCGGCTATATATATTCCCCCCGTAGCCCCGCTACTATAGTACGCTTAGAGGCAGTACTTTTGTACTGTCATACTAAAGTGGCGGGCATATTGGGCGGCTATATATATTCCCCCCGTAGCCCCGCTACTATAGCGTACGCTTAGAGGCAGTACTTTTGCAAGTTACACAGAACATTGGAAATATCGCTAACCCAAAAACGAGTACAATGGTAGAATAGATGAATGACCGCTACCGCCATGCTAACTCGCATTTACTTTAGATTGAACTACGACCGAAGCGAGTCGAAAAATATGCGATTATTTAGTGCGATTCAGGACTGTACCAGACTGTGTAATGAGGACAGGCTCTGAAAAAATCAGGGTAGGCTGAAAGCTGGAATTATCAACTACTTGCTTTTGCCCGCGGCTTCGCCCGCGTTTATTTTATTTTTGTGTACCTAGTCCTTTAGAATCTGTCAATATTTTTCGGACCCATAATTTTATATAACGTATTTGACTCTGATATGGAGTTTCCTTGTTGCACTTATTTGATCCCCAGGTTACTGGTCTGAACGCCGAGCTGCATTTCCGAACGATACTATTTCTTGTTCTCTTTGTCTTTGGCGACGCCAAAGACCGAGCTGTGTCTCCTAATGAAGGACTTTTTTATAACTGATTTGATTCACAGGAATAGAGTCTTTTGCGAGGCCGAGCCGCGTTTCAGAACGAAATTATTTCTTTATCTCTTATTTAATTTCCAGGTAAAGTATCTATACTGTCTATGGCGACTGATTTGATCCCTTATTTCTTGTTCTTTGAATTGATCCTCTGGTAAATAATTAAGTAATTAATCTGGTTAATAAACTCGAAATTTCGAAATCCTCAGCAAGCTCTGGCTAGCGGCTAGTGCATGCTCAACATTTTCCTGCCATGGCGTACTCCTGGCTACGGGCCTGGTGCTATATTGTTCTGACATGAAATAAGAATTAATGCATTTCAGTGGGCTGACGGTTTAGAAACCGTTTTTAAATAGAAAGGTTCAAATTTTGAAAACTTTTTACGCTCTAACGGATAACAAGCACATTTGCACGCAGATTTCGAATGATAAACAGAACCTTTCCGAGCTTGTGAGGTGAAAACATAATTTACAGCACATAAAACAGGGATGCGACATTTATCGGTTTTAGTTTAACTTTGAAAACACATAACCTAAACATATCGTCAGGACATTATACCCGAGGGGGTGTCAGAGATGTTTCCAAGTGCGGACTCTCAACACTCGGACACCCTCTTTTCACCGATGATTTTTTATCCTTCGGGCATAAATACACGCTGTTTTCCTTCACCGTTTAGCAAATGGTTAGTATCTATACAAATACTATGCTCGTTAATTCCGAAGAAAATCATTGGTACACGATCGTTTTGAAATCGGGTCTTAACAGTGAGTCCTACCGACTGAGCAACAACCGCTCTAATTTTGAGGAAAATTTAGAACCGTCCTAGCGTAAGATGTGTACATTCACCTAGTTAAACATGCGTCCAGTTTAGGAGTATATTGATATTCCTCGGTCGGGTCATTACCACTTGCCGCTGGTGCTCCGAGGTGGCGGTCACGTGAGCAGAGGGCCAGTGCTGCCGGGCTCGCGTGAGAGATCTGCTGATATAGTCACCCCACACACTACAACCCTAATCGGTTTACTGTGACCACTGAGGGAGAGCGGTGCAAGGCGTGAGAGACAGAGGATCGTGGAGAGACAAAAACTTTACATCAAGATCCGAGGACAATATTGTTTATATGGATTTAGAAAAACAAGTAACGTTGGTGACAGTACTTATACATAGATACAGACAAATTATACTACTACAGTGACAAATTACTTAGGAAACCAACGAAACATTTTCGTTTGAAAATAGAGGCACCGCGGGTGCGGCCAGGTAGTGGGTGAATTTGATAGGCAACATTGGTCACATGGTTTTAAGGTCACAAGTCTAACTTTACATTGCAAAAAAAAAAAACTGTTTCATACATTTTGGTTGATTAGGTATTAAAAATTTTTATGACAATACCAGACATAAAATTTAAAAGTCATAAACAATCAATCGCTAAGAACACAAAAGGCAAAAATATATTAAGAACACGCTGTCTTCAGTAATACGCCCATAGGATAAGAGTAAAATCAGAACAAAGAGAATTATGTTGAAAAGAAGACACGAAAAAAAGATATGTTAATTTTTGGCAGCTATCTTTATGAATCTTTCGGCAATTATAGCCATATAATTCTCCATCTTCAATCGCTATCACCTCTAATTCAGACCACGACCGACACCTCAAGCTTCGCCTAATGCAGGTGACTTGCCTGCAACTACTTTAACCACTTCACCTCCGCCATTCTTAATGATCACCCTCCACTAGAACACAATTCATTGAAACATTTCTAGCTCGTGTCTAGAACTATTCTTAAAGCAAGATTGGAACTGGAAAAGTAGAAATTGTGCATAGAGGTTCTGGTTCCGGAGGTTAAAAAAATCTCTGAATATTAACATGAGATTTCTGTCTTGAAATAATTGAGGATGCTTCTTCTCTTTTTAATCTGGTGTCGATCACTATCATATGATAACAGCCGGGAGTAACGGCTTTACCTGCTTCCCGAGGAGCCGAGGACCCTGTTAAAGATGTTGATGCCACCCATCCAAGGACTGACCGTGACTAGCGTCGGTTTACCACAGAGTCTCACGCCGCGCCGCCCGGGACTCCTGATTTATCTTTTAGATTAGGTTCCACTTCATAATTTCATTATAATTATAACCTAAAATATGTGTAAAGTGGTAAAAAAATCTGTTCAAGTGCAAATAGGGCTTGACAGACGGACAACAAAGTGATCCTATAAGGGTTCGTTTTTTTCTTTTATAGGTACGGAACCCTAAAAATATATACCTATTTAAAGTAGAAGCTGATGTAACCCCAATAAACGATGAAGTGTGTAAAGTAGAGGGCGGCAATTTGCTGAAAGTAGGGCTTGTGAATGTAGCGACCAGCTGGAATTATGTCTTAATGGGTTTTTAACACAAATTGCCAGCTTTTTATGGAATTTGTTCAGTATTTCATGTCATTAAGTGATTTTATGCTTTCTTTAATATGTTGTAAAGAAACTGAAGTTACCTAACGTAAGAAATTTGTGAAAAAAAAATGACCTAGGCTTTTGTAAAAAATATTTATTGATATTAAGCTATTATGAATCAGTTATTTATGGTATTCGATTATTATTATTGAATTTAGAAAACACGTGAATATTTTTTTCTGTAGTCTATGGGTAATTTTTCATTAACGTTACATTACATTTACCTCTTAGGCTTTCATAATTTGTGTAAATATTGATTGAGATTGGAGACGAGTTTGTCTATCTGGGTTGTCTATTGACGCGCGATGGAAAGTGTGACGGTGACATTGAAAGAAGAATGGAGGGAAATAAAGTGAACGGAGCCACTCATTTATGGGCAGCCAGAGTGTTACTGTAAAGACACGATTGGCAGTTCATAATGGAGTAATTAATACTGTAAGGTGTGACTCCTTGATGGAACTTCATTCTAACATTAATCAAAATAGTGGAACTCGTACAAGAAGACTTTGATAGTATTATAATGGAGTGTTGACTCCTACACTTATGTATAGAAGTGAATGTTGGAGATGGCAAGACATGCATCAAATTAGAGTAAATGCATTAGAAATGCGTTCCTTGTGTGGTTTGAGATATAGTGAAAATATCGACATACGCGATCTTAGCGGCCCGAAAGAAAATTTAGTGACTAAAATATTAAAAGAAATGCTTCAGTGGTTTGGGCATATAGATAGGATGAATAAAAGTAGAGTGATGAAAGAAAAACATGGTGTGCAAGTGGAAGGAGTATAGCTTGACGGGGCTGCCCTAGGAAGACGTATTCCTATCAATTTGGCGAAATACTGAAAAAATACTGAAAAAGGGCAAAGTGAAAAGTACCTAGAATAGAAGAGTTTATATTATAAGAAGTTAATGGATGTGAAAGGAGCGATATAGGTATGTCAGGATAGTATAGCAGATGAAAATCTGTAGTCTCTACCTACCTCTCTGAGAGAAGGCGTGCATGTATGAAAATATTACTATCACTACATAGTATAAAACAAAGTCGTTTCCCGCTGTCTGTCTGTTCCTATGTAGGTATGCTTAGATCTTTAAAGCTACGGAACGGATTTTGATGCGGTTTTTTTTAATAGATAGAGTGATTCAAGAGGAAGGTTTATATGTATAATACATGCATAATATAGCAGAGAAACACTGATAATTTTATAGGTTAAAGACATTCTGTAGTATATTTAGTACCAGCATTGCACCCGTGCAAAGCCGGGGCGGGTCGCTAGTTGAACATAATTTAGTTAGTATTTAATCTCTAAGATAAATTTAAGTCACGATCTGGACCGTGATATTTGTTTTGGTGATAGTGAGAACTATTGATATCTCATATACACCATACATTTACTTCGTTTGTATTTCCTAACAGTTTGATAATATTTTGTCTTAAATAACAACGAAATCCCTAAACATTTGCAAAACATGTCCGCGCAACCTACACCCACATTCCACAAAAATCCACGTAAAATAAATAAAACAGCAAGTATCAACTGTCACAAGACAGTTGAATGTGATATACCCTTGAGATTTTACATATTTACCATCTTATCCTGTGCTCCTCTCCAAGACGAAGTAACCCCTAACTTCTAGACCGCAAGGGCTCAACATCGACTGACAGATACGTTGGTAGATGCTGCAGGATTTGACGCAGAGTCAAGAGGTAACAATTGTATGTCTTCAAATAGATAACATCGAATTTGTCCTTCCGAAGGAGAGCTCTGTGTGGTCTCCATCGATTTTTGGCGCGCAAATTTTGTTTGGTTTGTGTGTTTTTTGTTTAGTCATCATCACAGCGCTATTTTTACCAATTCTTTCGATAAAAATAAGTAACGATATGAATCTCCATTAGATGTATTTTTATAAGTCACAATCCACGCTCGTTCACCTACATTTCATCGGTGAATCACTTACTCCTCGGTCACGTCCCAGCGTGGTGGGTGGTGAGCCCGAACACAAACGTGCTTCTACGGGGTTCGAACCAGCTACCTTCAGGTTAGTGGTCGAGGCGTTCGAGCCACTAGACCACAACGGAGATCAATTTGTAGGTGATACTGGAAATAAAATAGTGGAACTCGTACAAGAAGACTTTGATTAGTGTTAATAATAATACTTTAATAATAATTTATATTTAAACATTTACATGTTTGCTATTCTTATTACATAGTTTACTAGAACAGTATTTGTATCGTAAATTCGTAACATGAGATTTATTAGTGTAGCAAGAACGCAATTTCAATTTGTGAGCATACATCTTCAAGGATTTAAATGAACGGATCGGGTCAAGGTCTAACTATATTTTGAAGATCAGAAATAAAAACTACCTAAATTTCTGCATTGTCTAAAAATCAAATGATCTATTTATAATCACTGGTTTTATAATTGAAGTTCAAAAGAACCATTTTTACCATTTGTTCGATACAACGATTTGCGACCTTGGACGAATCCAAGTTTGCGACCCAGCGTTGTTCGACAGTCTTTTATAATTCGATCCTTGTTGTACTTTCGTCTTTCCGGCCTATTTTTTTTTAATATAACTATATGTTATTAATAATATTATTCGGAATTATTCTTCTTAACGTGTATCGGAAATAATGTAGTAATGTAAACTTTAGGTGGTGGTTACCGATCACAAGCAGTGACAATGTTAATTCACTTTTATTGGCCGCACACCGCGATCAGCTTGGTCATAATGACTGGTAGATTTTACGACTAAACACTGTGTGTAGAACAGGAGAGTCGTGGAGTTATCCTCTATTATGTGCTTGTTTTTCAAGAAAAATGAGAACAAGGAACCCTTCTGGTATCGTTTGTCTGTCTGTGTCTTCTGTATGTCAGCCACTTTCCGCCACTTTTCGCCGAGACAGATAAACCTATCAACTTGCAAGTTGGAATACATAGTTATGAAAATTACTTGTTTACACCCAGTTGTGTCGAAAACATTTTTTCTTAACCCTTGCGAGTTGGAAATCATTTGAAAGATTATTTGATTGACAGAGTTCTGATATTTTTTTTATTGAATACTTTTGTTGCATGCGGTTTTTTTAAACATCAGTGCGCGGATCAAATTCGCACTTTTTCGGTTTAAAAGCATTCAACTTTTGAAATACTATCTGTTCTAGTGGCTGGGATTTTTTTCCGTCTGTAATCTTGTTTGATACGTAAAGTTTCATCGTTTTCACAAAAAAGTGATTATTTGAGTATCCGTAGCAACATGTATGATATATTCTGGTCGGACTCCATTTCACAGTTCTCTTTAAACATTAGATGAACAATATTGTCATAAGCGAAATAAAAATAAAAATCTATTAAATCAAGTAAATTAATAATTCTGGACTCCTTAGATGAGTTATTACTTTTAACTTAACTATGACCAAAATTATATTTATAGCCAAGTATATAACTTTAGAGATACATCTAATTAATTTAATTGTAATTAATTACATTGTAATTAATTATAAGTTGTTAGTTTGTAGTTAATTTTAAGTATTTATTAATGTGACATATAATGAATATTATGAAATAAATGAATATGAATATGAATATAAACTGCCATGTACAGTTAGGTCTATAACCTACCAAGCCATTATATTACTTTGTTTACAATGATTTGATTGTTGTCTCCAAGTATTTCTCTATTCCTGTTTACAGTAGTTGTGACAAAGTAAAAGCACCGCTACTGCGGCATAAAATACTTATAAAGTAGCGATTACTGATCATAAAACTCACATTTATGTTCAAACTACTACGTACATTTTACAACTTCCTCTCGCAAATTCTAATTAATTTTGCAATTATTTGTCATTTCAAAATTTACGTCTAATTATAAGCTAATTTCATGGACACGGCTAGCATGGCTAGTGGTAGATACAATATTTAACGAGCCTATTCTAATCGAAAAAATCCTTAATGTAAGTATATAAAACATACATTAGTTTTAATGCGTTTTTAATATAATAATTGATTAAAGTCTTTCTTTTGAATATTGAGTTTTAAGGGTTCTGTACCTCAAAATCAAAAAACGGAACCCTTATAAGTTCACTTTGTCGTCCGTCTATCCGTCAGTCAAGATTAATAGTTCTGTAACAGTAGTCAAGACCCTCTTGCTCAAGCCCCGTGTGAGACGTGAGATATCAAATTAAACTTGAAACTGATACCTCTTTCAAAAGTCTACGGCCCCATGGTGCTGTAAAAACAATTGACCTTTACATAATAAATTTTTCAGTGCATGTGCTCGTAAAGGCCCACTTTTTATGCATCAAAACCGAACAGAAAGTCGATTATTTTGCCCTAGGGCTTTATTATTATTATTTTTTTAAATTAATTTACAATGTTTGGCTAACCTGCAGCCTTTCCTGTGTACCATAGACGTTATACTTTTTTTTCCACTGTTTAACGGCTCTGGATACAGTCCTTTTGAGCCAATTATAATTTAAAGTTCACAAGATTATATTTGTTTTCATTTCCTCACACTATGCATTGAAAAATGTAGTATGATACACGGGCGTAAAAGCAATAAATTACTCGTCCTCGTAATTTATTCCTTTGCGCCCTTGTAGCATAAACTACTATTATATAAATTTGCTCACCATGGAAACCTATAGGGCACTTCTAGTTGACTTGAAAATTTGAAATTTTGTTCATAGGTAGTTCTCATATCACACCTATTGGAAAAGATCTGAAAATTAACAAAATACCAACTTAATTAAACCCTTTAGATACATAGAGTTCAATAGATCTTAAATGTCAAGTAAAGTGGGCAGTTAATAACTGCAAGTAGAATTAAATTAAGGAAAAACCATAATGTTTATAGGGTGCGAATCCGACTCGCACATCGCCATACTATTTTAAAGGACGTGACCCAAAGGTTTTATGGAAAGAACTAAAACTTAAGCTTCTATAAATTCAATAAAATACTAACGAAAATTTAAGTAAGAAACTGTCAGATTAAGTTCCTTTCGAGACACCCCAAATTCGGTTTTCCGGCCGAATTTCCATGTTTTTTTTACCTAAAGTCCAAATCTAAGCTAGGGTTGCGTGTAATTATAAAAACAAACACAGATAAAACAGTGACAGAGAATTCACTTGGTTAGTTTTAGTGAACGGAGGTCGCGTGAGGGTGGCCGAAAATGTAGAGTCGCTCTCCGAATTTATAACAAAATTTTAAGAAATAATTGGTTTTTCCAGGAGAGTGATTTCAGAATTTTTCAATTTAATTGTTCTAAAATCAATCTTATAGAAAATTGAATTATTTTTAAAGCTACCATATTATCATTTAAAATACGCTTAATGATAAAGTGAACTATTGTTATACATTGCTCTTATCTATTGCTTTTTTTTAGTACAACGGTCCCATTCTCCGATTTGTTACAAAATAATCCCACTAATGTTATAAATGCGAAAGTTTGGATGGATGGATGAATGTTTGTTATAGACTGAGAGCTAGCGACCAAATCGGTCATGTGGCTTCAGCTGTATTGAAACTCCGTTAGCTACTTCCCTGAACAACCTTTTCCGATAATCTTCGTGCTGGCAGGCCGCGGGCGGTAGGTGCGGGTGTAGTAGGGTGGGGAAAAAAATGAAAAAAAATGTGGGCTCAGTGACTTTAATTTTTTTTTCAAACAGTTGCTCTGTACTCTTTGTGCACCCAAAAAAATTTTAAATCGATCGGGTGGTGGGAAGGGGTTGCCAGCGTTAATTAAAAGTACCAAAATAATACCTGGCAACCCCTTCTCACCACCTGATCGATTAAAATTTTTTTTTGGGTGCACAGGGAGTACAGAGCTACTGTTTAAAAAAAAAATTAAAGTCGCTGAGCCCACATTTTTTTTCATATTTTCCCCCACCACACTACACCCGCACCCACCGCCCGCGGCCTGCATGAAGATTATCGGAAAAGGTTGTTCTGGTAAGTAGCTAACGGAGTTTCAATACAGCTGAAGCCACTGTAGCATTGCAAATTTTGTAGGTGCGGTTATCACAAAAAGTTACGCGTCGTAGTTTTGCTTGATGGTAAATTGCGGTTTACCCTCTTTTCTAGACATGAAGTTGCTCGCGTGTCTGCTGCGATTCCCGAGGTTTTTTCTCGTTCATTTGTCGGCCGGAGCTTTTACTGTCAACTCGTGTTGAGTGTATCTTCATTTGTGTTTTTATAATGGCGGTTGTGCCAACAGGAGTTGTGTTTTTAATAATATAGGTGGGTTTTCGTGTTCAATTTGGTTAATTATTCTTGTGTGGAATAGTTCTATAATATTGTTTTGTATTTCAGGAAAATATTTACATTCTTCGGATGATTTAAAAAAGGAATTTTTTCGTCGGGTTGGTGGGAGTTCTGACTATAGTCAGATCATGGTATGTATTGCTTTCTTTGTATTTTGAGTCACCGGAATTTTGTTCTCATCGTTCCGTGTGGTAAAGGTTTTAATTTTGTCTATTCTCTTCTAATTCCAGGGTTTTCCAGATTTTCAAGATTTTCCAGATTTTCAAGATTTTCAAGATTTTCAAGTTTTTCAAGTTCAAGTTTGAAGTTGTATTGTCTCGTTGGTGATTTTATCCAGCTGGCAGAGAAATGACCGCCGCGTGGTGTACGCAGTAAGCAGTTCCTTTGTCTACGTGGACAGGGATCGTTGACCTTGAAAGGGGGCAGCGGACGGCGTGCCATTTCCTGTTGTGAATATTGGAGAATTCAAGTATGTGTTGGAATTTTTATTTTTAACCACACACAATTAAGGTACCTAGGACGGTATATTTTCAGGACACTTAGTTATGTGTCCTATTAGTAACCAAGTGTAAATTCTTCTTCCTGTTTCACTGAATAACCCAAACTGTAAAATTTAATGTTCCGTAATATTTTTTTTCCCTGGTAGAACTGAATGGTGTACCAGACGATTTGGTTTAAAGAGTATGATCGACAAATATGTATTGTTAGTTGGATCTACGGCTCCCCTGAGCTAGATTTATTTTGGAAATTAATTCCCTTGTTTGTTTTCAAGTTTTGTTACACTTAAAGTTTTTTTTAATGTAATTTCACAAGATTCCATGTAATCTAGTTACCTGTGGTTAAGGCGGTACCTGACACAACTATTTAAAGGTACTTAAGGTTTTAGTAATGTCTTGGCAGGATATATGCCAAATGAAGGTCTTAGCCAAAAGCTTGTAACTAAGTATAATTTTTCCGTAACACCTTTGACTTGTGGAATTTGACTTTTGTTTTGATAAAATTAAATACACTACATTGTAAAGTACCTCGAAGTTTTCTTCAGAACCTTTTACCAACTATTAGGTTACAATTAGGTCACTTTTTTAATTTTATCTTGTTCAGTTGTACGACTGGTGGAAAGACCGGGTACCCACCGGTCGTGCATCTGACACCACACGACCGATTTGGTCGCTAGCTCTTAGACTATTACTCTTTCACGCCAAAACTACTGAAACGATTAGACTGAAACTTTGCACCAATGTAGTTCTAGACCATAGGACATAGGCTACTTCAACTTCTTTCACGCCGTTGAATATTAATGGGATGGGATAGTGAGGATGCGATGGGATGGGATAGTGGCATAGTGGGAGTGGATGGGATGGGATTATACAAAAACTAAATCAACGCGGGCGAAGCCGCGGGCAAAAGCTAGTAAGAAATAATTACAACGACCAAAATACAACTTTTAGCTTCGAGCAATAAAGGTATACCAATAGTTCACTACATGCATAAACATATTTTTAACGATATTACTCGTATGTTAGCTTGAAAATTTTAGCTTTAGCTAAAAGTTGAATTCTGGCCTTTTTAATTATTTCTTAATATTTACTTACAAATCGACTCACAAAATCGACTTATTGTTAAGATTCAATATATTTTTAGAGTTCCGTATCCAAAGGGCAAATCGGAGCTCTATTAATGTCACTCCGTTGTCCGTCTGCCTGTCCGTATGTCACGGGTCTCTAGCTCTTAGATGGAATGAGATAGAAACCTGAAATCTTTGCATGTTGTGTATAATGTTGACCCAAAACCGAATATTGAAATTAAAATGTAATAAAATTATTTTTCAGGGCCTCATACATGAAAATGGAGCCGAATTTTTTTCCGAAATTATTAAGTAGAATTTAAATATATCTTTTATCTTAAAATATAAAGAAATGTGGGGCTCTCAAAGTTGCCATTTTTAGAAAATTTTTGTTAAAGGCCAAAGCTTAGGAATTTGAAATTTCTGTGTATTGTGTACCATATGCTGTGTTTAAACAATAAATACTAATAAAAACGCCGATTTATAATGTAGTCTTAGGGCTACGTCCCCGAATTATCAAATAACTTATTTTGCAGCTTTTATGTCTGACCGATATAGAGCATTACCTAAAATTAAATGAATATCTAGTTTGAAATATATAATTGGTCATAGGTATGTACGGAATCCTACAAGAGCGAGGCCCGACTTGCACTTGGCCGGTTTTTTTTAAGTCTACATGCACCTCGAGTTATAAATAGACATTTCGTATCAAAATAAAGGATTGCTTGTGAAGAACGTTTGTTATTATTTTCATGACTCAGATTGGTCATTTACTTAACTAAATCAGGCACCGAACTTGTCCCTGTTTTCAATTATTACGGTGATTGTTTTATTTAAACACTCAGTACGGTGACTGTTTTAATTAAACACTCAGTACGGTGACTGTTTTAATTAAACACTCAGTACGGTGACTGTTTTAATTAAACACTCAGTACGGTGACTGTTGGTGATTAAACACTCAGTACGCGAAATCTACATAAAGATCTGAAAATTCTTCACAGTCAATATTTCTGTACATACTTTAAATTCAAGTATCCGTGTTATTTCTTTTCATAATGGTTCCCTTTCCTTATTAAGCAAATTTCCTATAATTTGACCACCAACAACCGTATTGTTAACATAAAAAGAAAGGGTTTTGTAATAGTATTATCAAAGAAAGCTTTCTTACAGCTTCAATAAATGACGAATTATTTATTATGGATCATTTAATTTTAAATACCCAATGATTAGACGTGTGGATTAGTTCATTTAAAGATTTTATTTTTATGTAGCCTTCCTAACACAGTTCTCTATCTCTTTTTCTTCCTAACCCAACTGATAGCCCGAAAATTCAAACTCTAGGTTTTGCACAGCAAGACGCAAGCCTTAAGGCGGGGTTCTCCCAATTAGTCTCTTTTCTAACTTATTTTAAACCGTGAAATTGGGATAATAAAATTAAAAAAATATAAGAAATGTCTTATTTACTCTTTGATCTTATTATTTCGGCTATTCGATACGTGATTACTTGCATTTTCCTGTATACAATAAATTTACAATGATAGGCCTAAACTATGAGTTATAGGTAAAGGGTTTGGACAATAAAACTGCTACCTAAATAAACGTGGTACAAAATGAGATATAAAACAGACGTCATATTAAATACCGTTAGAGCAGGACCGACTTCTCCGGATGCCCTCGCTTGAAGAAGCTAGAAAGAATTAACGAAAAACTAAACGTGCATTTAATCTAGGCTCTCTGCAGGCAATATTACCCAAACAGCGCAATTTATGAATCTGTAGTTTTCGGAAATATTACCCAAACAGCGCAAGTTACGACCCTGTAGATCTCAGAAATATTACCCAAACAGCGCAAGTTACGACCCTGTAGATCTCAGAAATATTACCCAGACAGCGCAAGTTACAACCCTGTAGTTCTCAGAAATATTACCCAAACAGCGCAAAGTTACGATCCTGTAGATCTCAGAAATATTACCCAAACAGCGCAAGTTACGACCCTGTAGATCTCAGAAATATTACCCAAACAACGCAAGTTACAACCCTGTAGTCCTCAGAAATATTATCGAAACAGCGCAAGTTACAACCCTGTAGATCTCAGAAATATTACCCAAACAGCGCAAGTTACAACCCTGTAGTTCTTAGAAATATTACCCAAACAGCGCAAGTTACGAACCTGTAGATCTCAGAAATATTACCCAAGCAGCGCAAGTTACGACCCTGTAGATCTCAGAAATATTACCCAAACAGCGCAAGTTACGAGCCTGTAGATCTCAGAAATATTACCCAAACAACGCAAGTTACAAGCCTGTAGTTCTCAGAAATATTACCGAAACAGCGCAAGTTACGACCCTGTAGTTCTCAGAAATATTACCAAAACAGCGCAAGTTACGACCCTGCAGTTCTCAGAAATATTACCCAAACAGCGCAAGTTACGACCCTGTAGTTCTCAGAAATATTACCCAAACAGCGCAAGTTACGACCCTGCAGTTCTCAGAAATATTACCCAAACAGCGCAAGTTACGAACCTGTAGTTTTCAGAAATATTACCCAAACAGCGCAAGTTACGACTCCGTAGTTCTCAGAAATCAAAGATTTTCGACTGAATAGAACAAAGTGCATGGCTGAGACTTTTTGTTTGGATGTGGCGGAAATAATTAAGTTAGTGCACGTATTATATAGAAAGTTATATTAATAATGTACTTACTTCTATTAATATATGCATAAAATATATAGGTACCATAAGTATACATGTAAGTAATATAATAAAATAAATAAATATGTATATATATGTATATACATATATATCTATATTTTTTTTTTCTGGCAATGGAATGACCGAGCCCATTTCTATGCTGCAGGAAAGGAACTTGTCACTAGTGAGTGATGCTGCGATGGTGGGAACATGTTCATCAAGGATTGACAGGAGCATTTGTGAGCAGGTTTGGTCTTCACCAATAACTTTGGAGGAAATGGACAGGATGGTCTTTTTAACATCACTCAATGTAACAGTATTACAAGAGAATGGAACGCATGAGAATTATGGTTTATTGGCTAAGTTACGAAGCTTTGTACTTTTGATGTTGTCTTCTAACGTGACTGGAATGGAAGAAAAGTGCAAATTAAGTGCATTGAAGTCAATATTTCCGGTATAAGATTTTGGGGATTTGCCAATACCAAGCGATTTTTAAGAATTTTTAAACTTAATCGGGGTTGAAATTATGAATGAGATTATGACTGTGGTGTCTCTTTGCATCCCTACACATCCTAGTACAGTGATTGTGTAGATTTTAAAATAATTAAAAATTTTCATAATTTGGATATTTTTTAAATTTGATTTTTACAACGACAACACGTTTCCCCGGATATCTTGTGTCAGCCATGGTGTAGGTAGATGCCTACCTTTTATCCTTTATACGGGAGCATGCTTGTCTAAGAGACTCTGAAGAATCCTGTTAAAATTAGCAACCTTCTCATATATAGTGTGACAGGCAATGATAGGAGTACAGACAATAGCAGAAGCCTCGGCCCTAAGCTCATCCAGATTCATATTACGGTTTCAGTTTAGAAGGACGCACTTTACACGAAAGTATGAGATCATGATAGGAGAAAGGGGCATTAAGTAGACCATGCACTGCAATCTCTTCGTTAAAGCACAGTATACGATAAATAAATAAATCATACTCCGTAAACAAAGTGATGGGAAAATAGTATTTTTATCGATATTTTGTTGTTGTTGTGGGAAATTGTTCGTCCTTTAATTTAGATAACTTTGTATTTAACTTATAACATAAATAAAATGTATCAAACAAAAATTTTACATCCCTATCTCATCCAAATTAAATTAGCCTGCCAATAAATAATACTGTTACCAAATTTGTTCGTATTTCAAGACAAACCAATATAAAGAAAAATGTTAAACGTCTCTGGATGTTTCAAGTAATTTTAAAATGATCAACTCCTATAGTAAAAATTATTTTAATTTTACTGAGAACTTAATTCAAATTTCGAGTAGGTATCTTTAACTTTTATTACATTTACATTAATCCTTATAAAATAATGTAAGTATTGTTTTATGGTATTCCTTATTTTGTCAATTTATTACGCTTTTGTTTATTTGGCTTATGTACGACATACAACATTATTTAAGAACTCAAAAATTGTACAGAACAAAGGAACTTACTGTGAGTAGTAATAAAATAACTACTCATAACGTTTTCACACACGAAACATATTCGTATCACGATAATTGCTTATTAATACAATATTCGTGTAGTTTATAACGTAGATCAACATCGTGCCTGCGTCAAGTAACCAGTATGGAGGCTACTATCAGCAGCCACCATCTCTGACGTATGTCCGTCCGTCCGTCCGTCTGTTCAAGATGTACTCTTACTATTTAGTAATATCCAATAATAGGAACTTGCTCGTTTCTCAGGGCGTAATACCGGAACTGCATTTAATTTTGTCTTGTGGCGCAAATTGCAATTAATTTTGAAGAGTTCATCGGGCTATTTCTTATTTGTGGTTTTTAGCTATATACATTTTCAGGCGAGTATGTGGTAGATACTTGAAAAATATCGTTAAAATTAATAAGTCTAGGTATACCTAACTGTAATATTGTGTCAACAATAAGTTTTAATTATGCTCACTTCTCAAGGCGTTGAGGCATTAAATAGGGCACGACATTTTCGTAGAAACTCAATATAATTATGGGTGGATTTAACCAGGCAATTATATAAAATAGCAACAGCATCTTCCATAATTATTTTTAATTTTTCTGTGCCATACCTAGATTAATTTAGCTGCCTACAATTTAACTTAATAACTCGAAATCATGATTTATCTAAAAGTACTTTTGTTTTTAAAAGCGTTTTGTTAACAGAGCTTTACTGTTTTTCTATATACACTCGCAGACCACACATTCACTTTGGCTGTCTCATGAACGTCAAATTATTTGCTTCCAAACGTCAAGTCTACTGAAGCCTAGACGTGCGGTGCCAACCTTTGACTTTTGACTTCGAGCGGAGACGGCGAGCGTCAAAATAGTCAATCTTATTTTAGCTCATTGGACATCACTAGCTAGCCGAGTACCCATGTCACTTGTTACGTTGTTAGCTTGTCGTTTAGTTAGCAGAGGTGTTTTGGATTATTGAATTAATTAACGACGCGGTTATTAATATGTTGTTGTTTTGCATACTAATTTAGTATCAAAAGTTGCTCAGAGTAGTTTAAAGCGATGATTAATCTGTTATTAGGATATTGCCCGTTCATAGTTAAGTGATTTGTAGGCCTATTTCTGTGATACACTTAAAATAGTTTCATGCAAGATCGTATTTGAATTTATTAAGATTTTGTACTTACCACTAGGTTTAGGTACATTCCTTTTCACTTGCATCCACTTGTAGGTTGGCACAGCGGTATGTGATTGTTGGTGGCTGCCATGTCCTGAGGGTACATGACCATGTGCCGTCGCCAGGCAGTCACCCTCCCGCGGGAACCCCTCCCGCAGACCAAACTCTTCCTTAGGCTGGTAATGTTCAAACTCCGCGCAGGACAGCGGTGATCCCGAGTACTGCATCGTTGATTCGTCCACAAAATGCATGTTGTATTTAGTCTCCAAGTAATGTCCTTCGAGTTTGTGCTCGTGGACAGGCATATCCTCGAGTCTCGGGGCTTCTTCTCTGTGTTTGAACTGCTCCGGGTGAGGAGGGATCGCATGCAAGGGGTAGTTCTGTTGCAGTTCACCGTAATCTAAGTTTGTGTAGCAGAGGCCAGTGTCGGTACTGATGACGGGGGGAGGGGGAGGCTCATGGGATGGCTGCCCGTGCAGAAGGGGCTCGTAGTAATGTGTGGCAGGCTCGTAGTAACTCTCGTGGTAGCCCTCGTATGGAGGCTGGTACGCAGCGCCTTGTTGGTAGTACTCGGCGCTGCCGTACCCGTTTTGTTGATTGTTGTACATCCCGACGTCCATAGTCATCATGTTTGCACGGTCACCGTGTCTATCGATAACAAGCTCGAGTTTTACATCACACACATCACTACGGCGTCGGCATAAGGAGCGTCGGCCGCTGCTATTGGCGTCCCGGAATTCGGAGAGTTCGAAATTTAAACGGACTAGTGCCGCGCTGTGCGGTATCGATCGCGCGCCCGCACGCCAGGTGATCCGACGAACACTGATCGTGGTCGAACACACCGACACATAATTTTTCGTAACCACACCTAAAACTAAATGTTTTGTACTATCCCTTTCACACTCTTTCGAAACGCCGATGTCAGAGCGAGCGAGGTTTATCTATACCCGTTTTAACGATACGACGTTGTGATAAGGTTAGAAAAGTGAATATTTTATGAAAAACACGCGGTTTTCGTTCACGGCTGTTGAGTTTATTAGCAGAATTTCTTTCAAAGTTAACCGTCTGACTGGTCTTGTGTCGCCACGAACAGGTACGGATTTATTCTGGTAACTTTTTTCTGCGTCGGGGAGGAGTTTCTGTATGGGGTGGAGCGAGTTGTAGAAGCGACCAATGGGGAGCGAGGATATAATTCCCCATGTTGGATTGGCCGCTGCGAGATAATAGTGCGAATCTCGGAGGCTGGAAGTGTTAGCAACGGATGTTTTTCTATTTACTTTGTTTGTGTTGCTGAATGTCCTAGCCCTGCTGTCTGTTTACGTGGAACGTTTTAATTCATCGCCCTGACATTAAATCGATTTTAAGGTGTGAACACTTTTTCCTCCTCGTTTTCTTTCACTGTGTTTGTTGAGACTTGAGACACTGTTGAACTAAATATATTGTGCGTTTATCTTTTGGTTTGGATAAAAAGATCATAATTAGGTTTCAAAAGGAACCTTAAAAAAGATGTAAATTTTGACACATTGATTTGATGATCAAAAAAATATAAATTCATTAAAATGTATAGATTGCTGCTAGTGCTGCAACAATCATCTACAACACAGATGCTGTGGCCAATGATAATGACAACCTGGTAACATGTAGTTTCATTTTGCTACTGGATCTTAAATTAGCATCTAATGCAGCCTTCCAAAGAGTATTCACTTTTATCAAATCTTTACTCAATTACGACACGAGACAACGGATACATTTCAAAACAATTTATCATACAATACCCGAGACTTTTACATTGACAGCCATAAGAAAAGATACAGTTATACCATTCCCTATTCCCAATGGTTAAAGGCTCTTTTTAGTGTATTTAATAGCATTCATATTTTTGTCGTCTCCCGTCATCATGAGGTCCAGATAAAATGCTGGAGACAGTTGCTCGTTGCAGCATTAAAATCACAAACATAGTCAATGCAGCTTCATT
This sequence comes from Ypsolopha sequella, assembly GCA_934047225.1. Taxonomy (NCBI): domain Eukaryota; kingdom Metazoa; phylum Arthropoda; class Insecta; order Lepidoptera; family Ypsolophidae; genus Ypsolopha; species Ypsolopha sequella. Next base: position 1,818,238 of record OW203990.1, on the reverse strand, counting down.
AGGTGCTACTCCATTGCCTTAGGGTTGTATTTTGGGTATTTTGTGGTGGAGATGAATGGTTTTGAGGATATTATAATGAGCTCAGACGTGTTAATGCTCGAGACGAGACAGATAACGCGTTATGGGTGTAACGGTGATAGGGTTAGTGCAGGGACTGTTTGTTTTATCGATAGATAAAAATTCATAACTGCAAGATACCTACGATAAAGAAATAAAGTCTGGCTGTCAAAGGATGAGACTGTTTTAATTTTTTATTTATAGCTGTCTGGGCGAAAAATAATTTCACTGCACCTAGTCAACATCATAAAAGAAATTTTACTAATTAGTGCTATTTCCTTCGAACTAAAAACCGTCCTGTCTCACACCGCAAGATTGTTGAATAACATGTTTGCTACCGGGGGCATAACGTCTCTTGAAGTTGATCTGATCGATTTATCATCTGTGTGTACTACAGTATTAACAAACTAAGTTTTTTTTGCCGCGTCTTTCCAGTCTCACCTTTCAATAGCCAGAACTTATGTTCTTTTTAGGGTTCCGTGCCTAAAAAGTACAAAAGTAACCATTATGGTGAGACTCCGTTGTACGTCCGTCCGTATGTCACAGCCTCATAAGTCATAACTTTAGCACCGTTAAAGATGAAGACATGAAATTTGGCACAAAATAGCATTAGTTTGCCCACACATTACGATGTAAAAAAAATAGGAAAAATTGTTCAAAATATTTCTAAAACAAAAGTGAGAAAAATTAAAAATATTATTCTAAAAATACAATATGGGTATCAAATTGTAGATATTAAAAAGCTAATTGTAAAAATATATGCTTTAACTATAGGTATTTACTAGCACTGGTTTCGAGAAATCTTTAAAAAAATACAAAAATATGTTCTCCCTTATCTCCGAAACTTGTAGGCGTACACCAAAAAATATGAAAAAAATATCGATTATCGATCACAATTGGCCAATGACAGGAAAACTATAGCGATTAAAAAAAAGTTGAACACAAATGAGAAGTATAAAAAATAAATAAAATACTAAATAAAAATAAATATTTTATAAAAATAAAATATGGGTACATATCAAATTATAGGTAATAAAAAGTTGATTGTAAAAATATATAGTTTGGCTACATTTAATTGCATCAATTTTGAGAAATCCTTGAAAAACCATAAAAATGTATGTATCCTTATCTCCAAAACTGGTCAACTGAAAAAGATCATGGTAATGTGTGTTTACATAAAGATTACAGCAAAAATAAAACGGGTGAGAAATTAACGAAAAAAAATACAAAATTAAATACGGAACCCTAAGTACGCGAGTCTGTGGTATTTTTTCTGGGACAAGAAAATACTTACAGTAAAAAAGTAGTCTCTTTAGTAAAGTTTCTTTTTATATTTTCATTATTTGCTAATTATGTTTTAAACTGTAAACATATTTAAAATATGTGAGTGGTCACGCGAAAAGGGACCTGAAGGGATACAATTATCCAGAGAAAAATTAATTTTAAAACTTATTCCTGAAAGCTCTAATTTGCCAAGTACTTTCAGGTCCTTCAGGTCCCTTTTCGCATAACCACTCACATATATTATAATATGCATGTTTTTAATTCACGGAAAACTATCGATAAAAAATCTTACGTATTTCCATGACTATTAGCCCTCACTGTTTTCAATTAAGTTGTTAAGTGCGCAATCTTTCGTCTCTTTCGTTTTCCCTCATTTTCTTTTCTATCCTTTTCTCTTCTACTAACGGAAGCCAGTCAGATGATTAATAGTGATAGGGGTGTGCTATAGTTACAATTACAGGGACCTAGTGAAATATTGTTTGGTTTACAAATCAGGTTTTATAAAAACCTTTTCGGAAGTGATTAATGACTGTGTTTTGTGTTGACTTAAAAACCAAGCTCGGTTGGTTAGTGAATACATTTTATTTGCGAGTTTAGTTTTAATTCCATAATGTGTATATGTTATCTTGTTTGATTGTCGAATATGAACTTAATTTTCGATGCATTGCAGCTGTCAACATTTTTTTATAGATGATATGGAGTGATGATAGATAACAATCAGTCCGAGTGATAAAATTTTTGTTGGGCACTATTAGTAAAAAACCATCTCGTTGGGACGTAATAATCGTCGGTGAAACGCGGTTGAACCGAGTGTGAACTGTGACATGTATTTCACAGTTTACACTCGGAACACCTCAGACACCCCCTTGGGTGTTCATGTCGTGACGATATATTAATTACTATATTATAAGTATTGGTAGGTATTATTGTTGGTATTAAATAAAAAATATATATATGTGTAGCGCTAGGTCTCTCCCAACTTCCAACTTATTATATTCAATCATACCTATAACAAATAGAGTTGGATACATAAGTGGATAAACACCATAATTATTGTAAATATAGCCAGCGAACAAACTTGTTTTGAATCTTTTCCACTATATTTAGTCTCATGGGGATTCCAGATAATCCCATTTCTTTCTAAAGGATCGTAACAAAAGCTCCGAAAACTAAATTAAAAATGAGGGTGTTCAAATTATGAATGTTACTGCTTTAAATACTAATCTACCGAAAACTTCTGTGTTAATAAATATACGAAAACTACCGATAATTACCGAATGAAATATTGAAAATTCCGAAAACTACAGCTGTCACCTATTTTTATCGTAGATCTCCGAATAAATATTTTTTGTATGTCATGAATTCTGTTAAATTCAAATTCAAATAGTTTATTTTGCAAAGTAGGTATACATAATACACTTTTTACATGTCAAATTTAATCTAATAAAAATATATGTAATAAAATAATAAATGTACATGTACTAAAGGTGTATTTAATTTATGCAGCAATATACGAGTATATACGATTAAAATTATAGGTAAAATATTTATTATACAAGGTGAAATCCAATCAACCGCCCGAACCCATACCGGAGACCCGGCCAGGGACCAGGAGCCGTATTTTTGAATCGTTCGTTTTCAATTCACGTGCGAAAATATATACCTGTCTCATCTTGCAAATGACAAGTTCTGATGTGCTACGTGAGATGGGTATATACTTTCGCACGTGAATTGAAAACGAACGATTCAAAAATATGGCTCCAGGAACAAGGTTCAATGATCACCAACCGAGCCCCCAGCACGAATCCAGGCGGCCGACCAAATCACATCCTATATACTACATACTAATAGGCTACATAATATATAAGTATATGCCTACTTCCGCCCATTCGATTAGTCTTGCTAAGAAGAAGGGCAAGAAACTTAGCAAGATCATGTCTTTTTTACATAAAACTTACACTATACAAATGACTTATATCTACTTTAACGAAGGGATAATAAAATACAAGACAGCAGGAATTCAAGTTAATGAAAAAAAGAAAAACATATATTATATCTTTACTTATATTATATTTATTTATATTATATTTATACTGTACTGTATTACTATTTTACTGTATTGCATAACTGTTTGGGGTGGTGCATCCAAAACTAAGTTTACTAGTATCGAAATTGCGCAGAGAACTATTTTAAAAATAATGCTGCGCAAAAAGAAATTACATAGAACAACAAAATTATACAAAGATGCCAATGTTCTTACCGTCAGACAGTTATACATACTACAATGTGTGCTTAGAATTCATAAAAACATATATATAGACCCTAAAATTCTCAATAAACGGAATCCTCATTCAGTTATCAAATGCGCTACAGTAAGAACTTTGTTTGCTCAAAACCAATTTGGTACACAATCAATTTACCTTTACAATAAGATAAACCGAATATTAAATATATACACCATGTCATACTTTGAATGTAAAAAGAAACTTACAATATGGCTAAAAAGTTTGACTTACGAACAAACCGAACTCATATTATCGCATGACACCTCCACCTTCAATAAGCTCAAATAAAGTACTCATCCTCTCCATACCGCATATTTTCTTAAATATCTTTTTTATCTTATGATATCACCATAAATATACCCCCCTAGAGTGATAAACAATATATCCCGAGCCTACGGTCGTAGGGCTAGGGAACCACCCTAAAAAACACACACATACCCTTTCTTTCATATACACAATACATACACACACACACACACACCCTCTCACACGCAAGACACCCACTCTCTTGTAGTTATATTATTATATTATTTCACAACATAAACCCTCATACACACACATTTTTTCTTTATATAAATACCTAATCACTATGTATTAAGCAAGACCTAATTTTAATTTTAATACAAAATTGTAAAATAAGATCCGTAGAAAGAGCGGGTCTCCCTTAAAACAGGTTGTAAAACTTAAAAGGGGAGTCCCACCCCCTCAAAACCTACATTTTGTAAAGTAAATAAAGAATTTTTGATTTTTTTGATTTTGATTTTGATCTTTGTCTACTTGTCTCATATAGTCTATTTTCTTTTACAGTCTGTAACTCCTTAGAGGAATCATAAATTAGGAGATTATTTTATACTAAGTACTTAACTAAATTATAAACTACTCTGTCATGCATGACAAATATCATTATCACTGTAACACCATGCTTCACCATCATCCAAATATTCATTTATTCTATAATATGCCTTTTTCAGTTTAAACTTATTACTCTGACAAATTAAGGACCTCCTTCTGAAGTTTATTGAAAAATCTTATCGAGTCTGATTTTTGGAAAAGCCAGTTTATGTTAATTTCTGGTTTCTAGTTAAAAACTAGTTTAAAACTAGAGACCTCGCCTCGCTCCGCTCCGCTTTGCTCGGTTCCTTATTTTATAACACGCTTCGCTCGTCGTTGCACCTATTTTCGACTTATGGTTCATAAGTTCTTTCGAAAGTTCAGTAATTTATTTGGAGGTTCATTATTTAAACCGTGGTGGTGGTGAGAAATGTTTGTTTACTATGTTTAATTTATTTTGTCGGTAGATGTTACACAGTTAAATTAGTATATTTTTCAATAACTAATTTTGCCGCTGCTCAGATAGTATAACAGTGTGCAGCAGTTCGCTGGGATTTAATTTGTTTTTCGGAGGCTTTATTATTATCCCTTTCTAAATTACTGCGTACTAAAGCATTATAAAGTGCTTTTACGGCTAGCATACTATTGAGACTTCTAGCCTGCCGCAGTATACCTAATGCCTAACTTCTTCAAAGCTTTTTTACAGATAGCCACAATGTGATCTCGGAACTTTAGCTCGGCATTCATGAACACTCCCAGACCCTTGACGCTATCGACGCGCGCGCGCAGCCCCCTGCATCTCGTTATGGTTAGACGTGGCTCCAGCGCGTGGTGAGTAATATGACACCACGCACTTTGACACATTGAAGTGAATATTGTAGTGCTGGCTCCATTCTACTACCCTCTTAATGTCTTGCTGTGAATCAGTCTCTTCGTCAATCTTCAAGACTAATTTGAGGTCATCCGCAAATAATTTAGTCTGTAGTGTTTGTTTTTATTTATGGTGCCCTTTTATTTCCATCTATTCTGTTCTCTTGCCGACTAATACTCTAAGGGCAAACAAAAACTTTTTTTTTGTTGTAAGCCTTTTATGAAACTCCAAAGTGGACAAGCTTGTTCCATAATTAATCAAAAGTCACGTCACAACACTACGATATTGTCATTCAATAATAACCCGTTCTTTCCATACCTTTTTCATAAATTTTCAATTTAGAATCTATTCTTTTGTTTTTGACGCTTATTTTTCATTGGTTGGTCGTTGGCGCTTAGAATCCTTTAGTGGTGGGCGTAGTATCGATAAAAAACACAATATGGACTTTAAGTACATTTATTTAAGTGTGATTTTCCTACGGTTTAATTTTATAGTGATTTTAATAGCATGTAAAATGATAGGGCATTGTTTTTATGAGTGAATGGAGCGTTGTATGAAGACATCGGCTGTCACAGGCTTTCATTGTGTCCGAAAAATGATAAAGATTGGCTCTCGTTAATGTTCTTTTGAGGTTTTGTTCTGTTTTATAAGATAAAGGCCTGTTAGAGACCCGTTGTTCCTGAGCGACCATTAAGTGCTCGACGTGATATGAGTTTGTGATTTACATTTAATATTTTTAGTTTACCAAATCCGGTTTATGAATTTTTAACTTTCAACCGCTTATATATAAAATATAATAACACTAGTGAACGCCCCACAGCGTTACTTGCGTGGTTCCTGTTCCTTTTATTCCGTGTTATCCCTTCTTAGTAAGAAAATCTTAGATGTCTATTGCCTAAGTCAGGGATGGGGAAATTTTTCCTTCCCGTGCCACAATATTTACCAACGAAATATATAAGTTTAAGGTGGGCTAAGTTGTTGCATTTTTGGCTATATTATTTACTGAAATAAAAATATTTGCATGTATTATCTGAAAAACTAATTTATTGTGCAATATTACAAAATAACTAATGAAATAAGAAAGAAATAGCAATTAAATTAAACTTTCAGGTTAGCTGCGAAATTTATAACAATATGAAAACTACTTGATTTTTGTTTGATGGTCGCGGGACGGATTTCAACACTTCGCGGGTCGTAGTTTCCCCATCCCTTGGTCTAAGTCATAGGAACCAACAGTCCTATTTCAACACTTCGCGGGTCGTAGTTTCCCCATCCCTTGGTCTAAGTCATAGGAACCAACAGTCCTATTTCAACACTTCGCGGGTCGTAGTTTCCCCATCCCTTGGTCTAAGTCATAGGAACCAACAGTCCTATTTCAACACTTCGCGGGTCGTAGTTTCCCCATCCCTTGGTCTAAGTCATAGGAACCAACAGTCCTATTTCAACACTTCGCGGGTCGTAGTTTCCCCATCCCTTGGTCTAAGTCATAGGAACCAACAGTCCTATTTCAACACTTCGCGGGTCGTAGTTTCCCCATCCCTTGGTCTAAGTCATAGGAACCAACAGTCCTATTTCAACACTTCGCGGGTCGTAGTTTCCCCATCCCTTGGTCTAAGTCATAGGAACCAACAGTCCTATTTCAACACTTCGCGGGTCGTAGTTTCCCCATCCCTTGGTCTAAGTCATAGGAACCAACAGTCCTATTTCAACACTTTGCGGGTCGTAGTTTCCCCATCCCTTGGTCTAAGTCATAGGAACCAACAGTCCTATTTCAACACTTCGCGGGTCGTAGTTTCCCCATCCCTTGGTCTAAGTCATAGGAACCAACAGTCCTATTTCAACACTTCGCGGGTCGTAGTTTCCCCATCCCTTGGTCTAAGTCATAGGAACCAACAGTCCTATTTCAACACTTCGCGGGTCGTAGTTTCCCCATCCCTTGGTCTAAGTCATAGGAACCAACAGTCCTATTTCAACACTTCGCGGGTCGTAGTTTCCCCATCCCTTGGTCTAAGTCATAGGAACCAACAGTCCTATTTCAACACTTCGCGGGTCGTAGTTTCCCCATCCCTTGGTCTAAGTCATAGGAACCAACAGTCCTATTTCAACACTTCGCGGGTCGTAGTTTCCCCATCCCTTGGTCTAAGTCATAGGAACCAACAGTCCTATTTCAACACTTCGCGGGTCGTAGTTTCCCCATCCCTTGGTCTAAGTCATAGGAACCAACAGTCCTATTTCAACACTTCGCGGGTCGTAGTTTCCCCATCCCTTGGTCTAAGTCATAGGAACCAACAGTCCTATTTCAACACTTCGCGGGTCGTAGTTTCCCCATCCCTTGGTCTAAGTCATAGGAACCAACAGTCCTATTTCAACACTTCGCGGGTCGTAGTTTCCCCATCCCTTGGTCTAAGTCATAGGAACCAACAGTCCTATTTCAACACTTCGCGGGTCGTAGTTTCCCCATCCCTTGGTCTAAGTCATAGGAACCAACAGTCCTATTTCAACACTTCGCGGGTCGTAGTTTCCCCATCCCTTGGTCTAAGTCATAGGAACCAACAGTCCTATTTCAACACTTCGCGGGTCGTAGTTTCCCCATCCCTTGGTCTAAGTCATAGGAACCAACAGTCCTATTTTAACACTTCGCGGGTCGTAGTTTCCCCATCTCTTGGTCTAAGTCATAGGAACCAACAGTCCTATTTCAACACTTCGCGGGTCGTAGTTTCCCCATCCCTTGGTCTAAGTCATAGGAACCAACAGTCCTATTTCAACACTTCGCGGGTCGTAGTTTCCCCATCCCTTGGTCTAAGTCATAGGAACCAACAGTCCTATTTCAACACTTCGCGGGTCGTAGTTTCCCCATCCCTTGGTCTAAGTCATAGGAACCAACAGTCCTATTTCATGTTCCTAAACTAAGTCGTTCGGTCTAGTTCTAAATCATCTAAGTGTCTACCTAAGCGTATAAATCAGTCAGTCAGTCAGGGTATTATTTTATATGTACTATCGAGGAAAATTTCGTAGACCCACTTTTCGCCCGTATTGCAGTGGTGACAGGAGCGAAAAGTGGGTCTGCAGCAATTTTTTCAATGGTACATTAATTTACACTCTACATAGTTTTTTCTTCTTTTGTGATACGGTTATTTATTTCACTGCATCTAGGAATACATACAAAAGTAACTTTTTAATTTATGTTCGAATGTTTACAAAAATTTTAGTTTTGTATAAGTACAACACTATAACCCATATCTTTTAAAATTTCAAAGTAGTATTTTTTGCAACTATGACATAATGTGTGACATTGTGATACGTGAGTGCTCGTCTAATTAAGTTGCACACGATACTTTATCTGTTACCATCAACAATATCGTTATCGCGTGACGTCATCAATAATATTTTAATTATAAACTTCATGAAAAATGAGAAAAAGAACACTTGTCTTTATATTATCGTGATACGATACCTGAGATCATGGAATTAGTATGTGCATGCCTGAGACCAATCAGAATCGAGAACAAAAAGAGGGCGTGACATGAAAAATTAAGACAGGCCGTTATCGCTTGTGAATGGTTCTTTAGCGATGTTATAATAAATTTATCCAATCATAGTGCAGAATTGCGGTATTATAATAATATAATATTTAACATCGGTCAAACAATGTAGGTGCTAATAAAACAGCTTTTGATATTGCAATTACCTTATTGCAGTATGGGAGTAGATAAGAATACTTATTGTACAGACACGACTTTTTAGGGTTCCGTACCCAAAGGGTAACCAACGGGACCCTATTACTAAGACTCCGCTGTCCGTCTGTCTGTCCGTCTGTCACCAGACTGTATCTCATGAACCGTGATAGTTAGACAGTTGAAATCTTCACAGATGATGTATTTCTGTTGCCGCTATAACAACAAATACACTCGCACTTGGCCGATTTTTTATTTACTTCTTTTTTTACTAACCCCTCACATGTCTTTGCCATAATATGACATAACCTAGGTAACGTGAAAACAAAAGTAGGTAGCTGTGTACCTGATTAAACTTAACTAATTAACGAAAAAATGTTTTAGTGTAAGCCTACAGCAAAAAGCTTATCAATAAATTCGCCAATTTATTCGCCTTCTCGTGTTCCTAAAGTAATGAGTCAATTTGTTCAAAACTCAACTGAGAGGGGAAGTCAAAGAGTTAGACACGGATCAATTAGTCACTTTGCTATAAAGTTAATTAATTACTGTGCTCAATCAGCGCGTGGTGACAGCTGTCAACTGTCAACTGTCAAAATGGCAGGTCGTTTGACAGGTGTTGTTTCAAGGTCAATCATGTTTCAGGTTTTATTTGTTTATGCTTATAATTTGCGTGAAAAGTTTTGTCACAAACTTTAATATACCGGGTGTAAAAGAACAAGTATTTTTAAATTGTAAAATATTATTTACTTATCAAGTTATCACACTTAACAACTTTCCCAAAGAAATATTCGCGCAAACGAAAAAAAAATAGATCTTCCCATACAAAATTCTCAAACACCCAAATTTTGGTTTTCAAATTTAGTTTAATACGTGAAAATATTTGTATAATTTCTGCAGGTTCATTAATTTGGGGAAGCTGTTCAGTATGATCAGTAGATAATGTGCTTGAATTTAAAGATGTCTATTGCCACCCTGTATAATATAAGTAACTTAGTGAACAAAAAGCTGAAAACATTAGTAAAATTATATTTTCTATATTTAAAAAAATATATAAGTTATTGGCAATCAAAGTGAGCTTAACGGCATAATGTCTCTTGACGTCATCTCTGACACGATTTCATACTAAAAGTGATAAATAACGCTATAGCTAACTTCGGTAATAATATCTAGGAATTTTTCAAAAATTCAAATGTTTTGTGCTTTTCTATAACTAATGTATGTGTTACTATAAAATATATAATTTAATAAATAATATTTTTAAGCCTTTTATTGTGTTAAATAGATTATAATATACCTATATAAATAAAAAAGTATTAATTAGTTTCCGAAATATATTTCGGCCAACTTGTGGCCGTCGTCAGTCGAATATATTTCGAATCTAATCAATACTTTTTTATTTATATAATATAATCTATTTAAAACTATAAAAGAAATACTGATATTCCACAACAGGCGACATGTCTGTCCATTCCACAACAGGCGACATGTCTGTCCATTCCACAACAGGCGACATGTCTGTCCATTCCACAACAGGCGACATGTCTGTCCATTCCCGTCGACATCTTCCCCAGATAAGTCGATAGCTCCGTATCACAAAAGTCTACATAATTATTATCATCACTTGCAGTTAGGAACAGAGTTGTATGACGTCATGTCTATAAATAATCTTATCTAGGTATGGTCTGATACAAATATTTATATCACAGTTGAATACATAAATCAATTTTGAGTCGAGC